>VMDO01005146.1:90303-108740 GCA_007922755.1 Pedetes capensis
CCCCCCCCCCCCCCCCCCCCCCCCCCCCCCCCCCCCCCCCCCCCCCCCCCCCCCCCCCCCCCCCCCCCCCCCCCCCCCCGCCTCCCCTGTCCTTCCCAGTCCTGGGGTGGGCCAGTAACAACCACCTCCCTCAACCCAATCCTTCACCCTCGCCCCAACCTATCTGGCCCCGCTTTTCACACAGCTCACGACCGCCCGAAGGCTCGAGAGACCTGCCCCGGCCGTGTCACCTGCCCCGGAACCCAGCCCACAGGCACTCACAGCTCAGGAGCCCCGGGCCCAGCTCGGGCCCCTCTTGGGCCCTCACTGCTCTACCCGGCGCGCCGCGGCCTCCGCCTCCTCCATGCCGCTCGCGGCCCCGCCCCGGCCCAGCCGGCCCGCCCCCCCGCTTCCGCCGCCGCCGCCGCGGGGTGAGAGGGCGGCGGGCGGTGCTTAGGGCGGCTGCCGCGGCAGGGTATTAGCAGAGTGCGGGGAGAACAAGCAGGCAACCTCTCCGTCGCAGCTTCTCTGCCCCGCTGGTGTGTGGGCTGCCGCGCGAAAGCAGCCGCCTCTGTGACTGAGAGCTGGAATTGAAACCTAGGTGACCTGGCTGCAGATTCTGCTCTTAATCACTGTCCGGTACTGGACATAGCAATACAGTTGTGAAATTTAAATGAGATAATACATGCACAGTCTCCGACTTTAGCTTTCATCGGAATTACTTGGAGGACTTGAAACAATGCTAGGCCTTGTCTATAGAGTTTTATACTCAGTAGTTTGGGGGCAGGGCGGTTTTTTTTTTTTTTTTTGCTATTTTTCTTAGTGCGGGAAAAGAAATCAGGGCCTCCTGGATGCTAAGCATGTGCTCTACCACTGAGCTACACTGCTTGCCCCAGATTTTTGCATTTCTAAAAAGTTTGTAGGTGATTTGTGTGTGTGTGTGTGTGTGTGTGTGTGTGTGTGTGTGTATTTTTTTTTTTTCTTTTTTTTTTTTTTCTTTTTGGGTACTGGGGTTTGAACCTAGGGCCTCGCGCTTGCATACTTTGCAAGTGCTGGATCACTGAGCTGCACCCTCAGCCCATTTTTTACTTTTTGAGACAAGTCTCACTAAATTACGCAGACTGCCGCTGGTCTCGAACTTGTGATCCTCCTGCCTCTCCCTCCTGAGTTGCTGGGATTACAGGCGTGCGCCACCGCACCCGGCTCAGTGATTTATCTTTTGAAAAAATTTTTATATTTATTCATTTATTTGCTTATTTATTTATTTATTTATTTATTTATTTTTGCTCTACTTGGGGGTTGAACCCAGTGCCTTGCACATATTTTGCAAGTGCTCGACCACTGGGCTATACCCATAGCCCATTTTTTATTTTTTATCTTGAGACAGGGTCTCACTAAGTTATGCAGGCAGCCTCTGGCCTGGAACTTGCAATCCTCTTGCCTCCACCTCCCTAGTTGCTGTGATTACAGGCATAAGCCACTGTGCCCAGTTTAGGTGATATACTTTTTTAAGTAATTGGGTAGCCACGGAACTGTTTTATGAAGGAGAGACCCTTTACTGTTTTGTAGAGAATAGACTGAAAAGACACAGGAAGCCAGAAGACCAGTTAGTTTTTCTTGTTTTGTTTTTTTTCTTAAACTCTATTCCATCTGCCTAGGGCATGGTGGGATGGTATCCCCTAACATAAGGTATTAACAGTACTTGTCTTATGAGTTGAAGCAGTAGGTGATTTTCCCTAATAAATACGTATTAGAATAGAAGACAGTCTGACACATTTTATTAGTGTTTAAAAAATGTTCCCAGGGTTCATCTTTGACACCCATCTGTCCTCAAACTCATTCTCCATGGAAGATTTCATTCACTCTCATGACCTCCATTACCATCTAGATTCTCAAACTCACATCTGCAATCTTAATCTTTCTCCTGGGCATCAGGTTGCCCTAGATATCTCCATAGACCCGCTCCAAATCAACACCACAGCTACTAGAATCTTCTCCCCCTGTTCCCAGATCTCTTTTGGGTTCCCTTCCTTGGTAAATTGCACCAGACCAAATGCCTAGGAGTCACCCTTGACTCCTGATCTGTCTCCAATCATCAGACAAATGTTTTTATATGGTCTGTAGAATACCACATGTAGGGGCTAGCAGACTGTAGTAGCATATAGTTTCTATAATAGTTGTTGAAATCATTTTTTGAACAAATATTTACTGAATGCTACTATAAATAAGTGAATGTAATCATTTATCCAGTTCTGTCAATCTTACCTCTCTTGTTTTTTTCAGTGCTTGTGGGGTTGAACCCAGGGCTTTGTCCATGCTACACAAGCACTCCAGCACTGATCTGCATGCCCAGCCCCTTCTCAGTTTTTTTATTTTGAGACAGGGTCTCTCTGAGTCATGCAGTCTGTCTGTGACTTCAAACCTGCAACGCCCCTGCCTCTCCCTCCCTAGTTGCCAGGATTATAGGTGAGCACTACAGCACTCTGTTCAATCTTACCAACTTAAAGAGCCTCCCATTCTAGTCTAATTGTTCTCCGACTAGCCCTGTATACCAGCCACTTCAATTTGTTGTCTTCCAACTAGTCTCCTGGACTCCAAATTTTTACTCCTCCAATTCTTTCTCCTTAAAAGTCCAGAATTTTTCAAAAAAGGTAAGTGTTTTGTCAATCTCTCACTTAAAACCTTCCACACATCAAGAAATACTAAGAAAAAATATGTTATTTAAAATTCAAAGATAGCAACTCTCTAGTGAAGCCTCTGTTTATGTGATATGTACTATTATTCTTTTCTTAAGCATCTCTCTTTCTCTTTACATGCCCACACTTAAACGTAAGGCTAGCATGATCTCTTATCTCTACTTAATAAACCCATGAACTTTGTTTAAACAAACAAACAAACAACAACAACAACAAAAACTACACAAGTAGGCAGGCATAGTGGCACACACTTGTAATCCTGGCACTCAGGAGGCTAAGGCAGGAGAATCATGAGTTTAAGGCAAGCCTGAGCTACATAGTGAATTTGAGGCTAGCCTGGGATACATAGCAAGGCCCTGTCTCCAAAATAAATAAATAAATAAAATTAAATTAATGTATAGGTTAATGGGGGAAAGGGAAGTACAGAGTTTGAATTAAATCCATATATCCATATTTATGTTAATAGGAAATTAGTAGATAATTTTTTTTTTCTCCAGTACTTAAGGGTTGAACCCAGGGCCTCACATGAACTTTGCAAGTACTCTACTTCTGGGCTGTACCCCCAGCCCCTTTATTATTTTTTGTCTTGAGTCAGGGTCTTGCTAAGTTATGCAGGCTGCCACTGGCCTCAGACTCAAGATCATCCTGCCTCTGCCTCCCAAGTTGTTGGGATTACAGATGTGCACCACTGCACCTGGCTCAATGTTTAAAATTAAGAAGTGGTGGTATGAGCCTATTATTTAGAATTATGGGTTTAAACATCAGAAAATAATTAAATGTGGTTGCCTCTGGGAAGTAGGCCTAGAGGTATGAAAGGATAGGGGAAGTGTAACTTTTTTTTTTTTTTTCTTGCGGTACTGGGGGTTGAATCCAGGGCCTCCCGCTTGCATGCTTTACAAGTGCTGGACCACTGAGCTGTGGCCCCGGCCCATTTTTTTACTTTTTTTGAGACAGGGTCTCACTGAATTACACAGACTGCGTCTGGTCTCGAACTTGCGATTCTCCTGCCTCGGCCTCCCAAGCCGCTAGGATTACAGGCGTGCGCCACCGCACCTGGCTGTAACTGTTTTTTCATTGTAGATCCTTCTGTAACCATGGGCTATAATTACTTGGATTAAAAGCCTGAACCAAACAACACAAAGTTTTTCATGACTCCTCAATATTACTTGTAGAACAAAGTCCAAACACTGTAGAAACATACTCTATGTTACTCTTAAATTGTAGCCCTCAGACCAGCAGCATGGCCATTAACTAAGGAGTTTCTTTTTTCTTTTTCTTTCTTTCTTTCTTTTCTTTTCTTTTTTTTTTTTTTTTTTGGCCGTACTAGGGGTTGAACCCAGGGCCTCGTGCCTGCATGCTTTGCAAGTGCTGGACCACTGAGCTGAGCCCCTAGTCCAATTTCTTTCTTTCTTTTTTCTTTTTTTTTTTTTTTCCTGTGGTACTGGAGGTTGAGCCCAGGACCTTGCACTTGCATGCTTTGCAAGTGCTGGACCACTGAGCAACACCCCCAGCCCATTTTTTCAGTTTTTGAGACAGGGTCTCACTAAGTAACGCAGGCTGCTTCTGGTCTCGAACTTGGGATCCTCCAGCTTCCTCCTCCTGAGCCGCTGGGATTACAGGCGTACACCACCGCGCCTGGTGCCCCTAAGGAGTTTCTTAGAAATGCAGAATCTCAGGCACCACTTCAGATTTTCACAATCAGAACCTTAATAAGATTTGTATATGGTTCTTATTCAGTGCAGTTTAGGAAGCATCTTTCTTGTAAACCCATGTGGACCCCTTCTGCTTTATTACTGGTTGCTTCTCATTGGCCAGGGGAACTATTCCTTCAGTCTGATTTTTAGCCGCTGGGAGGTATGTGTAAGTGGCTTCATTCAGCAAACACTTATTGGGAGTCTACTGTGCGCCTAGCTGGATTCAGTGGCAGGGTGAAGAGAAGGTGCTGAGCTCTCTGAGTGCCCCTTCAGGTCCCAATCCAGGATCGCTCAGTCTCTTGCCACTCAGGGCCTGAAGTTGCGTGCGCAGCACTCGAATACATATATATCTCTACACTGGACTCTGCGCGGCTCTTCTGAGTGTTACGGCGCCCTCCTCCCTCCCTCCGCGTCGCAAGCCATCGATTCCGCTCCTCTTTAGCGGCAGCGAAGGGAGGACCCCTGGGAGCAGGACCCCGGCGTCTGGTAGCCTTGCCCTACTCTGGCTTGAGCCCGCATGGAGGGGACCGCGGAGTACCAGGCGCCTGACCTGCGAGACGTGGAGGGCAAGGTGGGCAGGAAGACCCCTGAAGGGCTGCTCCGCGGGCTTCGAGGCGAGTGGGAGCCGGGAACCTCTGGCGCCCTGCTGCTGCCGGAGACGTCTAGCACCGGCCACGGCCTGGGGGACAAGATCATGGCGCTGAAGATGGACCTGGTGAGTGTGGGTGCTTCGGGCCGGGGGGACAGAGTTCCCTGCGTAGGGCCCGAATGGATAGGCTCAGGTCCCCAGAGTTACACTGGAGAGGAGGGAGTTAAAACTCCACACCTAACTCCCCACAATCCCTCCCAGATCAATCCATAAAGTCTAGGGTGGAAGTGAAATGATGTCCATTAATTGTGTCCCAAGAGTGAGTAGAGGATTGATGGTTCCTCAGGGCTGAGAGTAGGAGGAACAGGCTCTTGAAGCTTTTTCATGTGAAATTATTGGAAGGAGGGATGGGAGGGGTATTCCTCTAGCCCCCCTTATAAGGCAACCAGTTTTTTTCTCCTCTCCTGCAAACTGAGAAAAGGTTTGGTTCCTGTGAGGCCCCAGGTGTTCATGATAGGATTCAGCACAGAAGAGATTTGGGTGAGAGCATATCGGCTGGAAACTGCCTGGGCTAGGGCCACTGAAAATACCTTCCTTTCCTCAATATCCTCCCAGCCCCACTGAAAATACTTGAAAGTTCTAGGCCCTTAGAGGAGTAGCAGCACCATCAGTGTTAATCCTTCACCTGGGACTAAGTTTCCTTCCCGCCAGCCTCCCGGGATACTGGAGAATTGCATCTCATCTGTACTTTCAGGGGAGAAGAGGAGGAAACAGCCACCCTCCCACTTCCCTGGAGCTGTTGGTCTAGATTCAGAGCCAAAAGGGCAGCTGGGGCCCCAGCAGGCTCCCCGGAGCCCTGGTTCCGGTGAAAGAGGTCATTTACACCTGCCACCAGTTTGCAGCCAATTTTGAGGCATTGCCAGCCACTCCCTGGCCCAGAACCAGGAGCCCACAGTGACTATCAGCTGATAAGTCTTCCTGTAGCCCTACAGTGTGCCCAGCTCTGTGCCAAGCTGACCTGGGAGAGAGCAAAGGGAGGAGGTCCTGGGAGCTCCCAGACCAGGCCAGGGCTCTCATCCCCTTGGAGGAGACGCCAGGAGGCCTGAGTAGTCAGGGAGGCTCCCTGGGGGCATGCCTTCAATGCCAAGTGTGCACTTGTCCTTGAAGGTTGAAAGTATGTGCCAAATTCTCCATAGCAGAGCTGTGACTGTACTTACCTCAGAAGGGGACTGTTTTTGACTCGTTGTACAAACTTCAGCGCAAGGCCCAGAAGGTCTCCACCTAGTCTGCCCTGCTTTTAAACTAAGTTTTTATTTTAATCAGGTACCATAGCACATGCCTGTAATCGCAGTGACTTGGGAGGGTGAGGTAGGAGGATCGCATGATGGATGCCAGAGGCACCTTGTGCAATTTTGCAAGACCCTGTCTCATGATAAAAAGTTTGTAAAGGGGGGGGCTAAGGGTGCAGCTTAGTGGTGGAGCACTTGCCTAGCATGCGTGAAGCTCTGTGTTTAACCACCAATACCACTGCCAAAAAAACCTTGCTGCAACAAGTAACCTTCATGGAACAGCTTGTGAAAAAAGTGTTAGGCAAGGACTGGGGAAAGGCATGGGTTCAAATCTTGTCTTCTGAAGCATTTTGTAGCTTTTGTTTGTTTGGTTGGTTGGTTTTTGAGGCAACGTCTTGTTATATATCCTAGATTGGCCTAACACTTTTGTTTCTCCTGCTTCAGCCTCCTGAGTGCTGGTTTTACAGGCCTGTGCTGCCACTGTTGACCATTTTGCCACCTTATGCAGGGTCCTGTCTCTTGGTGGGAGTAGTACAGGGTGAATTGTGGAACCAGGTGATCTGTAAGACCCTTTTAAGTAACAATAGTCTAAGAATCTCAGTGCATTACCAAGGATCTAAAACTGGGATCTCCAGGCTTTTAGCTTGGAACCTGATTTGGATTGAGCAATGAAGGAGCCATACCCAGGACCCCAGGGCTGGGCAGAGTCTGATATTCATGTGGGGAGGAGTGGAATCCTGAATCCTCCAGCAAGGGAATTGAGTTGGGGTAGTCTCTGTGGCTACTTCTCTCCTGTTTATCTCCTACTCTGTTTCCAAAATGATGGTGTGAAATAAGTGTTTCTTTTTCTGGCAAAGAAGCCTTACTTTCTTCTATTCTAGGGAGAGAAGCTGTCATAGTCAGGGAATCTCACTGTCACAGCATTATAGAATCTGGTGCTCCGATTCGTTTCCCAGCAACACAGTACAACCCAGCCTACTGAGCCCTGGGGACCACAAGAGAGGGAGAATGGTAAAGGCAATAGAATCACAACTGAATGTGACCTACCCAACCCACGCAGAACCCCTGAAGTGAGTTTAGGCAGAACCTGGGAGCTCAAACCTGGTTAGAGAAAGAGGGAGGCAAACTAACAACTCTAGTAACAGACTGAGAAGCACTATTGGAACAAGGAAAGGTCTCTGAGAACACAGAGTCTTGCCTGTAGTGACATGGTCTGGTCTATGCCACTTGGAACTGGAGAGGGACACATCCTGTGATTAGAATGCTTCTCTCCACTGCTTTGTGTGGCACGTCCTACCTAACTGTGAAGTCTCAGCTCATATCCCTTATCTCAGAAGCATTTCTGACATCCTCAGTTTGGGTCATGGCCTTCTTAGCTACTCACAGCCCTTTGTGTAGCAGTTGTTTCCCATAGCACTTGTCACACTGAATTTTTTTCCCTCAGTACTGGGGGGTTGAATCCAGGGTCTTGCACATGCTAGGCAAGTGCTTTACCACTGAGCTGCATCCTTATCTCCTTTTTTAATTTTTTAAATTTTGCAACAGGGTCTAGTTAAATTCCCTCTTAAATTACTGGGATTATAAGCATGCACTGTGGTACCCATATCTGTCACAGTGATTTTAAGGTCTTCATTGTCTTTTCTTATTAAACTGAATGCACTAAGGGACAGAAATGGTGCTTTTTCTCCTTTGTCCTATTCAGCGTCACACCTATAAGAAACATTCAATAAATATTTGTCCTAAAACTCTATTTAAAATGATAGCAAAGCCAGGCATGGTGGTGAATGCCTATAATCCCAGCACATGGTAGGCTAAGGCAAGGAAGATCATGAGTTCAAGGCCATCCTGGGCTAACTAGCAAATTTGTGTCTAGTCTGGGCTATGTAGTGAGACAGTGTCTCCAAATAAATAAATAAATATAAATAAATAAATAAATAAAAATTGCCCCATGTTGGAATGGATTAAGTCCATCCTGAAGAAAGACAGAGAAGACTTTTTAGAGGAGGAGGCATTTGAGCTAGACCTTGGAGAATAAACAAAGTTGATAGAATTCAGCTTAAAAGAGGAGATTGAACACATGGATTTACCTCCATTGCCTCCTGAAATTCTACTAAACAGCTTTGTTGTTGTTGTTAGGTGCTGTCCAGTCGGTATCCGACTCATAGCGACCCTCATAGGGTTTTCAATGGTTGACTGTTTCAGGATTGCCTTGGGAGTGGATTGCCAGACCCTCCTCCCATTTTTGCGGTGCTGGGAATTGAACTCGGGACCTCAGAGACTGCAGCGCAGCGCTCTACCAACTGAGCTAAATCCCAGCCCCACTAAACAGCTAGTAGAAGAATTATTTTTAAAGGCAATAAGCCAAGCATGGTGGCAAATGCCTATCATGCTGTCACTCAGGAGGCTGAAATAGGTGGGATCAAGGCCAGCCTGGTCTACATAGCAAATTCCAGGCCAGCCTGGGCTGCACAGTGAGACCCTAGCCCAACACCCCTCACTCACAGGGCACGAAGTCATATGGCAGTGAGAGTAGGGGAAAAGATGACAGGAACACAATTTTGGAAGCTGAGAATCAGAAGGAAAAGTGGTAACTAACTCAGATTTGAAAAAAGCTGAATTGTAAGTCAGCAGAAAGACAACTGAAAAGCAACTCATTTTGTACTAAAAACTCTCTAAGGTTATTAGGGGTTGGAAGCATCAGATACTTCTGGAATTATGGACACAAGTTGGGCTTAAAGGTTTGCTTGAAAGTCTGTTTAAGAACCATGTTGTGAGCCAGGTTTGGTGACTCACACTTATAATCCAAGCATTTAGGAAGCTGAGGCAGGAAGATTGCCATGAGTTCAAGGCCAGCCTGGGCTACATTGTGAGTTCCAAACCAGCCTTGGCTACATAGTGAGACTCTGTCTCATAAAAACCAAAAGAAAAGAAAAAAAGAATCATATTGCCAGACAGACATGGTGGTGTACCCTGTAATCCCAACACTGGGGAGATAGAGGCAAGAGGATCACAAGTTTAAGACCAGGCTAGACTACATAGTGAGTTTCAGGCCAGCCTGAGTAACAAAACAAGACCCTGTCTCAAAAAGAACTAAATTAAATTAAATTTAAATTTAAAAGTTAAAAAAAATTTTAAAATCATGTTGTCTGTAATTCCAGCAAATGGGAGGCTGAAGCAGGATAATCACAAGTTTCAGGGCAGCCTGGGCTATATAATTGAGTACAAGGCCAGCCTGAGCAACACCCTATCTCAAAAAATGAACAAATAAAAATCATATTCTAAGGCCAGGTGTGGTGGTGCAGGCCTGGAATTCCAGCACTTGGAAGGCAGAGGCAGTAGGCAGGAGTATTAAGAGTTCAAAGCCAACCTGGGCTACATAGTGAGACCCTGTCTCAAAACAAAACAAGGCAAAACAAAAACAGTAAAAGAATCCTATTCTAAGATGTCCTTGCCGATCATGCAACTAGATGGTGGTTGTTGTTGTTAGTTGTTGTTAGGTGCCGTTGAGCTGGTATCTGACTCATAGCGACCCTATGAACAATAGGCAAAACAGTATTGTTAGGGCTTCTCTGCTATTCATAGGGTTTTTGATGGCTGATTATTTTTTGGGAGTGGGTTGCCGGGTCCTTCTCCCAAGCCTATAGCACCTGGTGTTCCTAGGCGGTCTCTCATCCAAGTACTGACCAGGTCGGACCCTGCTTAGCTTCTGAGATCTGATAGGATCAGATGCCAGAGTGATACTGCTGCAGGTCCAAATTTAGTTACCCCTTTATCTAGCAGAAGAATGGAGATATAAGTTTTAGAAACAGTAGAATGTAAGGGAAAGAAAGAAAAAGAAGAGGAAGGAAGGAAGGAAGAAAGAGAAGGGAAGGGAAGGGAAGAGAGGAGAGAAAAAGGAAGGAAAGAAGGAAGGAAGGGAAGAAAAGAAAGAAAAAGAAAGAGAACACAGCAGGAGAAGCATTTTTAATAAGAGACTTTTGTGTGTGTGTGTGTGTGTGTGGTGCTGGAGATGGAACCCAGGGCCCCATGCATGCTAAACAAGCACTTTACTACTGAGATATATCCCTAACCCCTAAGTATGAGGACTTTTGTTTGATGCATTTACTTTGGTTATGTCTAGGACTCTTGTTTTCACTGTTGTATATTTGTCCCCAGTACAAAGGAATTGAAGATCCTCCTTTATTATGTGTCATTAATAGTCTATACAAGTTAGGTACCATGGCACATGCCAGCAACTTGGAAGCCACAGAGATCACAAGTTTAAGACCAGAGGCAGGCTGCATAACTTAATGAAACCCTGCCTCAAAATAAAATATAAAAAATGAGCACTTGCAAAGTAGGTGCAAGGTGCTGGGTTCAACCCCCAAGTATTGAAAAAGAAAAAAAAAAGAAAAAAAAAGAGGCAAAGGAATCCCTAAGATGATAATGAAGGCAGATCCCTGTAGGACAGTTGTGTAGCAGGAACAGATTAGAGCAGGTCAGAAGGGTCCTAAAGAGATGCCTGTAAGAAAATGGAATAGGTAGAACATGTGGTATGTTTGAAAATGTTGAGAGAAAAATCCAGACAATTGGAGAAGAGTTTGGGATTGAGTTACTAAGAAATACATAACAAAGTGAAATAATAATTCTAAGGAAAAAATAGAGTTGTAAGAAATAAAAAGTAACTATAGTACATGGTTTGATTGTGAGTAGCATTTCCAAACCTTAATAAAGTCAACACTGAATGATTATATTATCTATTGAGAAGGTAGAGAAATGGTAAGCGTATCTATATGGCAGGCAAATGGGAAGTAGGTAGAAGCTATATTTTTAATCCTCTATAGTGTGGGAAGTCAATAAAAAATGACTAACCAGGTGTGGTGGTGCACACCTTAATCCCAGCACTTGGGAGGCAAAAGCATGAAGATCAACATGAGTTTAAGACCAGCCCAGTCTACATAGCAAGTTCCAGGCCAGCCTGGCCTACACAGCGAGACTGTTTCAAACTACCCCTCCCCACAAAAAGAAAATGCCTAAAACTTAAAAATAAAAATAAAAAAATGGCAATACAAACATGTTATTTGGAGGTTAGTTAGGACGTCAACATTAAAATAAACAGCTAAACAAATTAACAGTAGTAGAGCTGGGCACAGTGGCACGTGCCTATAGTCCTAGCTACTGGTGAGACTGAGGCATGAGGATCACTTGAGCCTAGAAATTTTAGGATAGCTTAGGCAACATAGTGACAGAGAGATTCTGGCTACAAAAAAAAAAAAAAAAAAAAAGTTGTCTCTGGGAAGTGAGATTTTAGGATTAGAATGTTAGAATGGAAGAACTGTTTTACATCTTATAGAAGTGTTTGCTTATTTCTATGTATCTATTAATTTGATTGCCTGCAGCCATAGCCCTAGAGCACTTGCCTAGCACGTATGAGGCTCTGTGGCCTCCGATCCCGTCAGATATCGGAAGCTAAGCAGGGTCGGGCCTGGTTAGTACTTGGATGGGAGACTGCCTGGGAACACCAGATACTGCAGACTTGGGAGAAGGACCTGGCAACCCGCCCCCAATAATCAATCTGCCATTGAAAACTCTATGAACAGCAGAGAAGCACTGACAATAGTGTTTCGCCTATTGTACTTTGGGTCGCTATGAGTTGGATACCGACTCGATGGCACCTAACAACAACAACATTAATTTGATTAAAAGTGAAACTAAAACTAAAAGTCATGTTGTGGCAGGACCTTGGGTTCACAGAGAAATGCACTTGAGGTGAAGCTAGAGAGACAGGTAAAGTCCATATTGTGACAGGCTTTGAATGCCAGCTGTTAATGTATTTACATTTCATTCTCTAAGAGCAGTACAAAACCTGTGAAGGCTCTTGAACACGGGAGGGACAAGTTCAGACTTGTGCTTGGGGAAGGTAATTCAGTGCATCTGAGCTAAGAGGGACTTTGGAGATTAGCCAGTAAGTCAAACTTCCAGTACAGACAGGGAGACTGGTGTGTAGTGAGGGGAACCCTTGAATCCCCATCCAATGAGAATCTGACCCTTTTTAACTCTGGCCAACCCTTCTCTCTCTCAGTCTTGTCACCAACACCTAAAGGAAGAGAACCAAGGTAGCTCCCTCTTTATCCCTTAACTTCCGTCTTGTTTTGGCCCAGTCTGCTTCCCAGTTAAAACTCTTATGAGGCTATTATTTGGCTGTTTGTGAGTCTTACTGGTGAATCTGGACTAGCTCAATAGTTAATACTCTAAATATAAAGTTCAAAGCCCAGTGGGATTGGATTTATTTATTATTTATTCTTGGTGTAGTGCTAGGTATAGAACTCAGGGCTTTGTGCATGCTAAGCAAGTGTTCTATCACTGGAGTGTACCCCAGCCCTGGATTTTAATAGTTATTTACTAAGCCCTAACTGTGCTAAATACTGTGCTAAGTATGTAATAGTGTTTCAAAATCTGCACTGCTACCATGTGAGGTGAGTAGTTTACAATAAAGGGAACTGAGGATCAAGCTGAGCATGGTGGGACAAGCCTGTAGTGCCAGCTACTTGGGAGGTTGAGGCAGGAGGATCATGAGTTCAAGGCCAGCAACAGCCTGCACACTTTGTTGAGACACTCAAAAATAAACGAAAAAGGAGGCTGAGGGCGGCGCAGCCTAGAGCACTTGCCTAGCATGTATGAGGCTCTGGGTTCAACTCCTCAGTACTGAAAAAAAAGCAAAAAAACCCTGAGGCTCAAAGAAGATAAGATAGCTATCAATAGTCATAAAACTAATCAGTGGAAAAATTGATATTTTTTCTCAATATGCAGTGCTGGAGCTGGTTGCAGCGGCATGCCTGTAATCCCAGCAAGTCTAGAGGCAAAAGCAGGAGGATCCAGTTTGAAGTCAGAAGCAGTTTGCGTAACTTAGTGAGACCCAGTCTCAAGATTAAAAAAAAATAAGAGTGGTTGGGAGCGCAGCTCAGTGGTAGAGCACTTACAGAGTATGCACCAGGCCCTGGGTTTAGCTCCCCAGTACTGCAAAACAAAACAAAACAAATAAAAAAATCCTCACAATGATGGGTGTTGAAGCCAGGACTTCACACATTCTAGGCTATGCCACTGAGCTACATGCCCAGCCCAAGCAATTTTATATAGCATTCTGTCTGCTTCTAAAGCTCTCTCTCCAAGTCATTCTATTTACAGGCTTCTTTTTTTAATATTTATTTATTTATTTATTTATTTATGAAAGGGTTTCACTACGTAGTCCAGGCTAGCTTCAGATTCATGATCCTCCTGCTTCTGACTTCCAGGTGCTGGGATCACAGGCTGATGCCACCAGGGCTAGCTTATTTCTATGCTTCTTGAAAGTTAAGCACACATAGTTGATTGGCCCCTGAGGTTAGGGTCTCTGGAAACACTGGGGAAGCCTAGCACCTGGGACTAATTCCTTCTCCCACTCTCCAGGCTTACCTGAGAGCCATCGATGTGAAGATCCTGCAGCAGCTGTTGACCTTGAATGAGAGCATCGAGGCCGTGCGCTGGCTGTTGGAGGAGCGCGGAACACTGACCAGCCATTGCAGTAGTCTCACCAGCAGCCAATATAGCCTGACAGGCGGGAGCCCAGGCCGCTCAAGGCGGGGCAGCTGGGACAGCCTGCCAGATACCAGCTTCACTGATCGGCTAGACAGTGTCTCTATTGGCAGCTTCTTGGACACCGTTGCCCCCAAAGAGCTGGATGAACGGGGCCCTTCTGGGGCTCCCTGTCCTCAGATGGACTGGGCAAAGGTTATACCTGGTGAGGAAAGGGGCAGGACTGAGGTGGACCTAACAGTCACCAAGCTAGGGAGCTTGAGGGATCTGTGGAAGCCCCCAGGGGAGGGGCTCCAAGGTGGACCACCTGAATCATCACAGGATGAGAGTGCCAAGCTGGGCTTTGAGGCCCACTGGTATTGGGGACAGTGCCAGGACGATGTGACCTTCTTGTAACGAACCTTTCCATCTTTTTGTACCCCTGTGGCCCTTTCATCCTTTTCTCCTGGCCTCCCTCAAAATTTATTGTCCCTCCATCTGGGACTAGGAATAGGCTATAAGGAAATCAGTTACCATGGAAACTAGCTCACCATCCCTGTGGTCCCTAGGGAGCCTCTGCCTTTACCCCTCAATTACTGGGTCCCGAGAGCTATTTCCATAGAGATACTGACTCTAGAGGCTTAGCCTGTAGCTCCTTGTATAAGGTACCTCCATACCCCTTCCCCAACTAGGTAAGCATTGAAGGAATTGGGAACCTCCAGGAGATTGCTGATAAAGAGATGAGGATATAATCATCTCATCCAAAGTTTTGGACCCCTCTTGTCCAAGATGGAGGATTAAAGAGGGACATGGACATTCAGGGCCAAGCCTCCATGGAATGACCCTCACAGAAGCTTTGGGAGTTTTAGATCCACCCCTTCTTGACTGCTGAGTGATGCCCTTTCCTGTCAGGATGGTCTAGTGTTTCCCCTGTACCAGTCCTTTGATGATGTTATAGGTCAGTATAGGGAACGTCAGAGCCCTTTCTTCTCAGTGAGATTATATCTCTTAATGTCTGTCTGTGCCATTACTCCTTGTGAGTGGGAGCACATCACCCCTCCTGGCAGGAAAAGTTTCTCATTGGCACGTTTGTGCTGCTATTCAGAAGGTTCTTTTCAAATTGGGTGTCTCATTTTATCCCAAGGCTCTCACCACTTCTGTGGTTGCATCCCTGCCTGGTGCCAACCCTCTTATCCCTATGTTTTTGGAAAGAGAAACTGTCAAGCCTCCACTTAAGGCTCTCAAGTTGGTTTGGCTAATTCTGATGCAGGCCCCTATTTATCCTGTCCCTGGGCTGCCTCATGCCTGTATCCCTGCTCCATATCTGCCTGCCAAGAGGTTCAGTTTCTGGGTCTCCACACCTTCTCAGTTTCCTCTTCAGGCCTCAGGCCTTTTATATGCAGATATGTCCAGGCCTTCTCACCCCACTATTGTTGGGAGTTAGGGAGGCCTCAAGGTCTCAGTGTTCTGGGGGCACACCAGAATCTGGATAATGGGGAGGTGTTGTTTTCTCCGACTCTGTGGTTACCCTTCCCCCATCCTGTCTAGCCTTCCACCATTTGGTCACAAGGATGCCTGCCTGAGGTTGGGACACAAGGGATCCCCTTGTCTGGACTACAATGTGTGGGCATGGCAGGAAAAGACAGAGGCTCTTTGGTCCCTGGGCCCCATCCTGGGAGTGGGGGGGGACAAGGGAAAGGCCTTCTTCCTTTGCCCTTAGAGCAAGCCGTTGACTCTTGGGACCCAAGGAGGGAGCAGGATATTGGCTCTGCTCTGGAGTCCCAGGGCCCTAGCTAATTATACCAAAGAAGAAATTCAGGGAAATTACCAACCTGGGGCTTAGAGGGGTCAGGCACAGAGAGCAGAGAAAGGCTGTGGCTGCTGTCAATGTATTCTTGGAGATTAACCCTTTGAGCCCTAGGAATCTGTCCCATACGTTCCTCCTTCTTTCCTGGGCCCTGAAATTAGATTACTGGGAGGAAGAAGGAAGGAAGAAGGATGATCTTTGGCTGTTGAATGTGCTCTCCTGAGCTGGAGGAGTCTTTCCCAAGTTCTGGAATAACTCCTGCCATTTCTCTGGTTTTCATTCCAAGTTTGGGAAGGGAAGGAAGCCAAGTTGATCATCTCCACTTCCCTTGAATTCCTCAAGTGTTGTTTTATAACTCCCACTCTAATCTTTCTACATTCAGTCCATAGCTTTCCTTTAAAGACCCTCTCTCCTCCTCCCATGGCTTCAAGGTGATTGCTTTCTCTGCAGTAACCTCTCAGCATCTGCTACCAAACCTTACGGCTTTCCTTACCACTCCTCATGGTCCTGGGGCTCCTGATCTCCTCTCAGACTTGGAATTCCAATACCCTACTTTAATCTCTACTCTGTAGTCATTTTTTTGTAGTGTGTCTGGATAACCACCCTTCCTCTTGGAAGCCATTGTATTCCTTTTTGAGGTTCACTTGTTCATTTTAGCTATAAACAACTGGGCTGTAGCAGTTGCCCGCCCCCTTGTGGCTTTTAGGCACCATTGTCAGAGTTGTTGAGTGGAACCTTTAAGCTCAAATGAAATACAGAAATAGCCTTTCCAAAAGACCCATCCCACTCAATGCGTACACACATAGAGAGAGAATAGATTTGCCCATTGTAAACTGGCAATGCCCAGATTAGAGAAACTGTTGCCGGCCTGCATGCTCAGGGCTTCATCCTTTGGCCTCACTTTTCCCAGGCAACAACTCCTGAAACCCAAAGAAACTGAAAGTTATTTTCCCTTCAGTTATAATGTTTGAGTCTTCACCCCACCCTAAAGAGGTAGCTCAGTCTTTAAAGAAAGAGCTGTAGGCTTTGAGGAGAGAACTTTACATCTGGACCAGGTGTACTGGTCTGGACATCAGATAGAAAGAAAATCAATCCTGGAACAACCATTTCTTCTGAAAAGGGAGAGCAAGTAGGTCCAGACATCGTGGGGACAGAGTTCAGCATTTCAGAACTGGAGCCTAGAAGTAGGGGTGGGGTGAGGAGCTGTGAAATTAGGGAGATCAGATGGCTGTTGTAGAGATGGAGGTGTACCCCAGGTCAAAGATAGGTTTATGGGAGTGTTGAGAAACTTGTGGGGTGGAGCATTTCTCTCTCTACCCTCTGTGTGTTTGTGTGTGTGTGTGTGTGTGTGTGTGTGTGTGTGTGTGTGTGTGTAAGAGAGAGAGAGAGAGAGAGAGAGAGATATGCACTCCTGGGTAGCCCAGGCTGGACTAGAACTTATTATGTAGGCCAAGCTGGCCTCAAATTTGTGTTGATCCTTCTACTTCAGCCTCCCAAGTGTTGGGATGACAGGATTGTGCCACAATGCCCCACATCTTGTCTTATACCTTAGACTTCAATTCACTACCAGAGAAGCCCAGGAACCTCAATAAATAGGCATCACTGGTCCCTGCTACCTTCCTCAAAACTGACTGGTTGAGGTTTAGCTATCCTGTTAGCTTAGGCTTTTCTGGGTTACAAGGAAATATTTGGGGACTCAGAGAAGGGGGAAACGGTGAGAGATGCAAAGAGATGAAAGATGAAAACAGGGTGATGAACGTATGAACAGAGGGAGCATACTGTTTTCCAAATACTATTGGAGATTACCTCAGGGCTCAAGGTGAAGGGAGAAATGAGATTGCTCATGGCAACTGCAGAAACAGCTATTAGTGCATCCTAGGAGGATAAGGAGTAGACTAACTAAAGTGGTCCATTAAGGGGACATGAGGCCATCAGAGTGGGCAGGTGTAAGGATGTGCACTTGATGCAGGGGTGAGTTTGAGCAGTAGGCTGACTAAAAGCTCAGTGGAAGTTTCAAAGAGAAATGCACGGGGTTAATAGTGGACACACACCTTGGAAGAATGAATGTGTATAAACCCACAAGGAAATGTGGCTCATAAAAAGAAAAGCAAGTTGGTGGTTTATACATTAGGCATTTTTAAACATTATTTAATTCCTAGCAACTCTATAAACAATGCATTGGTAACAGGGTGTTGTTGCTTACATATTTGCCCAACTTCAGTTAGATAACAAATGAGCCATAATATGAACCCTTGTCATTATGACTTCAGGGGCTTTCAGGAAGTCTTCTCTGATTCCCTACCCCACCCTCCACACTCACACATACTTTATTCTCTTAGAAGAAGTTAGTCCTGCCCAGGAATGGAGGCCATGCATTAATTTCCTGTTGCTGCGGTAATAAATTACCACAAATTTAGCAGTTTAAAAACCACAGTTATGCCAGGTGGGGTGGGTATGTTTGTAATCTCAGTACTTGAGAGGCTGAGGTAGGAGGATTGTGAGTTTGAGGCTAGTGTGGGCAATTTAGCAAGGCCCTGTCTCAAAAGTAAAGGGCCTAGAATGTTGTGTTAGAATGCTTGCTGAGCATGTGCGAGACCCTGGGTTCAATCCACAGTCCCATACATGTGCATAAACCCATAGGTATTATCTTAGAGTTCTGGAGATAAAAAGCCTGAAATAATAGTCCAGAGCTAATGTGAAAGAGTTTTAGGCTTCTGTTCCTCCTGTAGGCCCTGGGGGAGAGTCGGCTCCCTTGCCTTTCCCAGCTTCTAGAGGCTGCCTGCATTCGTTAGTTTTAGTTCCTTTGAGGCTAGTCACATAGCATCTTCTCGCCAACCTTTGCTTCCATCCCTA
>VMDO01005147.1:0-41402 GCA_007922755.1 Pedetes capensis
CACCTTCGTCTTCAATGTGACATCTTTGCTTTTCAATACTCTAAAGAGATCTTTTGCCACAGCTTTTCCTAGAGCAATGCGTCTTTGGATTTCTTGACTGCTGCTTCCACAGGTGTTGATTATAGAGCCAAGCAAAGTAAAATCTTGGACAACCTCAATCTTTTCTCCATTTAATGTGAAGTTGTGTGCTGACCCAGTCATAGGGATTTTTGTTTTGTTGATGTTTAGTTGTAACCCATATTGAAGGCTATGATCTTTGATCTTTATCAGTAAATGTTTTAAATCCTCTTCATTTTCAGCAAGCAAAGTGGTGTGACCTGCATAACGCAGGTTGTTAATGAGTCTTCCTCCAATCCTGATGCCATGTTCTTCCTCATAAAGTCCAGCTTCTCGAATTATTTCCTCAGCGTATAAATTGAAGAGATAGGGTGAAAGTATACAGCCCTGACGCACACCTTTCAGACTCTAGGCTAAGTTTATTTAAAACATAGACTATAAAAAGAGTACACCATCCAGACGTGAAGGCGAGAGCCGAGGGGCACACTGTCTTTTATAGTGAAGTTTGGGTCCTCAGGGAAGGAAAGAAATGTTTTACATCTGGGGCCTGTGCCCAAAAGGGGTTAATGAATTCCCAGTGTCTTCAAAGGACCTGGGCTCAGAAGCGGGTAGTTCAAAAGGTTAGAAATCCAGGCATCTACCTATCTTGATAGGGGAGCAGAATTCACTAAACAATTTCCTTTTCAATAATTGCTGGGAGTTGGTGTATGTTCACATAGTCTCATCATCCTTCCTGGATGAATGTAGAAGTGAAGAAGTAATTATAATTCTGTTTCCTTTTAGCAAGTATACTATTTGTAAGGGTTTTATCTGTTAGGGAAGCAATGACCACCAGACCAAAGCCTTTGTCCCACAGGAGGCTCACACTGATATTTATATTACAGGTGTGGGGGAAGCACATAACTAGGCTAGGAGGTGGCTGGCTGCAGAACCTTTTATTCCCTTTCTTCCTGCCTGTTACCCTCTAACATGAGGACTGTCTGCCGGGAGACATTATTTTAGGAAATATTTTAAGTGAAAATGTTAATACAGCTGTACTGGGAGTTAAAATGTATGCGACCTTTGAGTTTAACCTTGTTCTCCCTTCTGTAATTCTGTGCCTCTTTGAGAAGCTCACAAATGGGATCATGGACCATATTTACAGTTAGTACATTTCTTAGGCCACTCCCTTGTGACTCTTTTCTTATCTGTAAACCTAAACAGTGTATCTTCCTTCTGGTCCACCCTATAGTCTCATACTGCTAAAGAAAAGTTCCTTGGGTAGTAGGTATACTAAAATGTTTCTACTTTAAAACCCTAAACAATGGAAATTTCTTCTGTCAACCTATTTTGACCTGTGTTTCTGCCTTAATAGTATTTTCATAAAACAATGTATCTTGGAAAGCCACCTCCCAGCCTCATCTGGGCTATAGTCTAGCCCAGTTTTATTTTATTTTTTATCTTGAGACCCGGGGCTTGCTAAATTACACAGGCTGCCCCTGGCATTGAACCTGTGATCTCCTTGCCTCTACCTCCCTAGTCTCTGGGATTACAGTCATGAGCCACCCACCAGGCTGATTGTATCTTTTAAATGATGTAACCCTAAGTGTTTTGTTTTTTGGTTTTTTTTCAATTTATTTTTTTGCAGTATTGGGGTTGAACCCAGGGCCTTGTGCTTGCATGTTTTGCAAGTGCCGCAGTTCTACCACTGTGGCATCCGATTCCCTCAGATCTTGGAAGCTAAGCCACGTCAAGCCTGGTTAGTACTTGGTTGGGAGACCACCTGGGAACACCAGGTGCTATAGGCCTGGGAGAAGGACCTGGCAGCCTACTCCTGAAACAATCAGCCATTGAAAACCCAAGTGCTTTCTAGGTGGAACTTGTAAGGCCCATATCACACTAGGTGCCCAGAGCTGGGTCCCCAGGACTGACGTCACATAGGGCGTGCCCTAGGTTGGATAATACTAGAGGGAACACGTGGCCATGTGCTCTTCTCTCTTGAGATGCCCGCATCCTTGTCTTGGATCTGTATTATAACTCCTTTCTTGTGTCTCTCTCCCTCTTTCTTGGCCCATGCTTCATTTTGAAGCATCTACTGTCCCTTACCTTTACCTAATAAACTTTGAACTGCTTCACTATCTTACTGACTCCTCTTAAAATTCATTTTTGCAACCAAACCAAGGACCTGGCAAAACTAGAGCAGAGGTCCTGAGAAAGGGAAACTCTTCCAGCTAAGTGGCAGGAGTGCCAGGTTGTAGCTCTCAACAAAGGTGACAGAAGGACTGCCCTGGCCTCATCAGACCTTCCAAAAGGGGGCAGAATGTCTGGAAAATCAGGTGGATTCTCCAGCTGGGCTGTTAGAAAACAGCTCTGTTCTGTGGATAATCACTAGGTGTTACAGGCTTGGCTCTAAGCACTGTCCTGTCATCTTTTGAGATGATAATATATCCAATTACATTCATCTTTTTTCTTATTTTACACTGACAATTGAAGATTCCTATGTCTAGATCCAAGTCAGAGGGCCATCTCTATACAAGATCAACCAGAGATGCCCCTTTCAGACAAATTATGGGAAAGTGGTGGGAGTGGAGGGCAGGATGTGAATCTCCTGGTGGAAAGAGTCCTGATTCTCATTTTCATTTGTTGTTTAATGACTGCAGTAATAAGAAGAGTTAGTTTTCAAAGCTTAGAGCCGAAAGCTTCATGGCTGGGCAGCTAGCCAGTGCTTTGGCTTTTAGCTCAATGCAGACAATTTATCCAATGCCATCTACTGGGTTCTCTTCTCCTTTTACTACTGAATTTGAAAAACTTCATAGGTATAGTGGCCTAGCTCAACAATCATTTGATAGTGTGTTCCAGCTTCTAACTCTGTTGTCTCCGTCACTACAAATGAATGAAGGCATAGATTTCTGTTCCAGAATTGTTCATCACATTCTCCGCGTAAATCCTCCACCCCTTAATTGGCTTTTCTTGTCTCGTTGCCAATAGCTACATCCACTCATTTCCGCCACAGGAAGACTCTCTGAGATGTTTGCTGTTTAGCCAGGATGTCCTTTAATTCCCAAGGACAAAAGGAGCAAGCAGCCCTGAGGCAGCCCCCACCTATCTCACCCTGGGCTCATTGACCTCTGAGCCTGCGATTAGTGGAGGAGCTGGCAGGACTCCAGCTGGGGAATTGAAGGTTGGTGTGAATTAGAAAATGGCAAATAACAGCTCCCTCTCCTTCCCGATGCCCTTTCCACTCACCTATCAGTCAGCCTGCCTTGATTATATATGAGAGCCCAAAATAGAATGTGAAAACATGCGCTAACACAGCATTGCTGTAAAATAATGTTTAAAGACATTTAGGACCTTGTTTTCAAAAAAATGCTTCTCCCCCTTTTTGGACCATGTATTTTGCCCTGTTTCATTGATGAGAGAGACGATACTTTTGGCTTTTATTTTATCAGGTGGCAGCTTCAAGAAGTCATGTTGGAGCATAAGCATGGGGCAGCAGACTCCCACATTTTAGCTCAGTGGGGAGAATTGATGAAGTAAAAAAGGAGTCAAAGAGATCAGATTCAGTACTCTGCAGGCCTGGCCATCCCTTATTTCCACTGTGGACTCACCAGTCGGCAGCCCATCTGTGTGGCAGGCAGGCGCTCCTTGGAGCCAGTCCTCCAGCTGCTAGGGGGCTGGCTGTGTGCTAGGGTGTCGGGTAATTCTGGTATAATTCTAACTTGACCACAACAAATGTCATTGTGGTTTTTAAAACTGAATCAGAAAGAAACTTGTATTATAAGTTTATAAGGTAATTTATTTAAAAATACTGGAGAGAGAAGCAAAACACAAGATAAAAGGAACAGCATTAATAACAAAATATATGTTGATTTCTGCTGGTTCTCCTATCTTTCTTTCCACTCCTCCTTCCCCATAAGTTTCAACTCCACCAATAAAACACTGAGGCATAAGAGGCATTTAAATTGATATTAATGATACTCATATTGTATGCTAATTAAAAGAAAAAAATTGTTGACATTATAATGCTGAGAAAGACCAGCTACTTTTGTTTTGGTCACTGTATCCTGAATTCATGTTAAGTAGCTTGTAGGCATTCTCAACATTTTCGAATATTTTGCTGGCATTTTTTCGTTATTTCTATTTCAGTCACTAGCTGTCTGCCTGATTAAAGATTTTTAAAATAATTGCTTTTATTCCAAACATTCTAAAAGCTCAAAAAATTATATGTGTACATATATGTGCATAAAAGTAGTGGGAAAGTTAGTTTAAAGTTAACAGGTCCTTATCCTTCTGTTCCTAAATAATGACATATTAGAAAATCATATGCTTAGCTTTTATTAGACTTGTGGGGAAACAGTATTATAAAGCGAAAGTCCTTCCTTCTGAGCATCAGACCTATAACAGAAATCTGGTATCTTTACTTTGAAAAGGCAAGTTAATCTTCTTAATATGACTTGTTAGGTGCCTTCCAGTCGGGTCCAACTCATACCAACCTTATATATAACAGAACAAAGCACTACCTGACGTTGTGCCAGACACACAATCTTTTTTATGTTTGAGCCCATCGCAGCCACTGTTTCTTCTCATTTTGAGTTGTGTCACATCAGCAAATGGAGGTCCCAGGGGATTTACTCCATTCCAATCGTTAAGGTTGACTCTACTTTGAGGAAGTTAACTCTTCCCCAGTCATTTCTTGAATGCCTTCCAGCCTGTTGTTGTTGTTGTTGTTGTTAGGTGCCGTCGAGTCGGTATCCGACTCATAGCGGCCCTCTGTACAACAGGGGAAACACTATTGTCAGTGCTTCTCTGCTGTTCATAGGGTTTTCAATGGCAGATTGATTTTTGGGAGGGGGTTGCCAGGTCCTTCTCCCAAGCCTACAGCTTCTGGTGTTCCCAGGCAGTCTCCCATCCAGGTACTAACCAGGCCCGCCCCTGCTTAGCTTCCGAGATCTGACGGGATCGGTTGCCACAGGGCTACAGCTGCAGGCTT
The DNA here is from genome assembly GCA_007922755.1 of Pedetes capensis. NCBI lineage: Eukaryota > Metazoa > Chordata > Mammalia > Rodentia > Pedetidae > Pedetes > Pedetes capensis. The sequence goes on from VMDO01005147.1 coordinate 5,027, forward strand.
CCAGCCTAGGGGGCTCATTTTCTGGCAACAATATTTGACAGTGTTTCTCTGCTATTCATAGGGTTTCCAATGGCTAATTGTTTTGGGAGTAGGCTGCCAGGCCCTTCTCCCTAGTCTTAGTCTGGCAGCTCAGCTGAAATTTGTCCACCCTGAGCAGCCCTGCTAGCATCTGAAGTACCAGTGGCATAGCTTTCAGCATCACAGCAACACGCCTCCATAGCACAATAAGCTGAAAAACACATGGGGGTTAATATGACTAGGCCTAATGAAACTGTGATTGTCTACAATGAGACATTCATTCATTCATCATCATCATTCATGAGCTCTTCCCTACATTCTTAATATTTACTGGAGAGAAGCTTCTCAGAAAAAAGATTCAACATGCTAGTGGAGTATGAGACTTTTAGTTATCTCTATTGTGAAGTTTGTGTCTTTAAATTATGTTTTTGATTGTATAGTGAAGTTCTCTTTCTATGAGAGCACTCTTGGTAGTGTATTTATTATCTCTACAGTCTTTTAAATGGTAAAACATTGCACAATTTTGTGCCACTTTATTCCTTGACAATTACATACTGTTGCATTTAAGTCAATTCATGTATTGCTTTCTATCTGACTCGTTTTCCAAGTTTGTTAGTGTTGTTTCTTTGCTATGGCCAAATCAAAGAAAAACAGGGCCTAGGTGGGCCTTCCTTTCTGATCAGCACGGGAGTTTTGACCTGCTCCGTTTCCGACCTGGGCCGGTTCACCCCTCCTTAGGCAACCTGGTGGTCCCCCGCTCCCGGGAGGTCACCATATTGATGCCGAACTTAGTGCGGACACCTGATCGGCATAGCGCGCTACAGCCCAGAACTCCTGGACTCAAGCGATCCTCCTGCCTCAGCCTCCTGAGTAGCTGGGACTACAGGCATGCGCCACCGCGCCCGGGGGCCTTCCTTTCTGAAGTAAAAACAAGTGACAGTTTTTGTTTGTGTGCGATTTAAGTTAATAAAGAGACTTTTCTAACTTAACTAACAGGAAATAGTATTACATAGTGAAGAACTTCTAGATTTCTACTTGATAGCTACCACTTTAGGTATCTTTTTATAGTTAAGTTGGCTTCCATGTGAGGACTTCGTGTCTTCCTTCATGGGTGGTTCTAAACAAGCTGTAACTTGGTCATTGCAGTAGACATTCTCTTTTCTGTTCTTTAATGATAGCAATGATGTAGTTTGTACTACTACTTCCTGTATATCCAGTAATCACTGTGAGTCAGTGACTCCCATTAACTACTGTGATGAGATGATATCCTGGACATCACACATTGTCATCAGAGGAAAGGGTGATGAATACTATAAGCACAATTTGAACACATTCCCCCAGCACGGGGCAGCGGAGAGATTGGAGAAGGGCTTTACTAAAATTGTCAGAATCACAGATTTGTAAAAAGTATAGTAGGGATCTCAGCCAGGAAACAGAATGTGGCTTCCATGTACCCCACCAGAGCAAGTGCTGCAGGGTCTCCACCTGGGAGCTGCTAGCTTGCTCATGGCTGGGCAAGGGTTGGGGAGTTAGAGAGTACTGCAATACTGCACCAGAAGAGGCTTAGCAGTGGGGCTAAGAGATGCAGATGAAAAATGCCCATGAGGAGGAATCTTGGAGACTGTTTGGAGGAAGCAGGGTCCTGGAAGTATAAGATTTTGATAAGCAGACATGAAAGTGAGGGCTCTGCAGGTAGAAAAAACAACATGAACAAAGGCCCCTGAAGAGACAGATATGAGCTACGTCCAGAGGAAAGGTGTCTAGCTTGGCTAGTATGTAGGTTAGCTACAGAGAAAGTAGGAAAGGCAGGCTGGCCATTGTGTGAATGGCAGTGCTAACATTGTGCCTGCAGCTTGTGGCCATCAAAGATTCTGGAGTTAAGTACATGATTCTACGGTTAATGAACGTCTCACAGACTCTGCTGAATGTGTATCGACAGGACTTGCAGGACTTTAAGATAAATGACACACTTTACTGTCATTTGTTCCATTTTCCTAGATTTAGCCTGCTCTTTCCTCCAAACATTCCATCCTCGCGAACCCAGGGATTTAATAATACCTGATAAGACAAGGTTTTATGATTTTAGTTTTGGTAGAATTATATACCAAAGACAAAACTCAAATAAATTACATAACCATGAAATAGCCAGAACTTGACAGGTGCTGTCCCTGGACCACAGGAAAGTTAAGGATGCTACTCAAGCAGTTGCAGCTCCAGAGGACTTTCTAAAAGCCAGCTTATGTGGGAGTGGCCTCATGCCACTTGTCCATTCACTGTTTTCCGTTTGTCTGTGTGAAAAATGTGAGTGAGCCAGTATTTCTCAATCGCAGCCTTTTAGGTGGAGAGCATTTACACTGCTACCTGCGCGCCTGCGCAGAAGGTGCTGTCTGCCTGTGAGGCGTGTGGCCACAGAGCCTAGGAGGCAGGAGGGGTAGGAGTGCCCACCTGCAGGAAGACTCACCTTTGGCAGCTCTCCCAGCTTGCGCATGTCTTCCGCAAAGTGAGCACAGTGGCTCAGTACAAATGTGGACAGAAAAACTATGACATTTTACCACCTAGGTTAGGAAAGTGGGAAGTGAAAATATTAAAAAATAAGCCTCTAAGACATAGTTCAGGTTCAGGGGAATGAAATTTGGCTTCTCAGGTGAAGGTACTTTTCATTCCTAATTATCTTCCAGTTTTTTTTTTTGTTTGTTTTGTTTTTCCTCTTCTCCAGGGGAAACTTTCCAAAAGGAATTGTTGAGGTTTTTTGTTCTTGTTTCTTTGAGACAGAGTTTCACTGTGTAGCTAAAGCTGGCCTGAAATTTGAGATCCTCCTGCCTCAGCCTCCTGAGTTCTAGGATTATGGGAGCGTCCCCCATACTGGTTGGAAAAGATTTATTTAAAGGAAATACTTTAATTGATATATCATACAGGTCAATGTAGCATAATGTTAAAAGCTTTTTACTATTAAACAGTAAGCCACCATGGCAGAACTTAGCTTCTCACCGTTTAACTGCAACACTTCCCATTTAACATTAACTACCATGTTAGTGTCAGTCACCTTGCAGTCTTAATAAGGAAGGACAGTGGGACGTAGGCATTTGAACTGCTCCCTACTCAAAGATTTCAGTCCTTGGCCATTATTTCTGAGAGAATTCTGGTTTGGTGCTCAACCACTTGTTTGGCACTCGACCACCATGCTAAAACCTGTAAGAGACACCACACTTTCCCATAACACTTCCAAGTGAAATGAAGGGGAAAATACCACTTTATCAATTTTAAGCAATAAAGACCTATTCTGGTACTGTGCTCATGATCTAATTTTTTTTAACATATAATACAACAACAATGCATACATATACCATATGGTAATCATGGCCAAAAGTGAAGGACAGAGGAAAACAGTAAGAAAAATAATTGAATTAAAAAAGAACTTATTGCTAAGTATGTGCATGGTATACAAATATCTGATTAGCCATTCAGTGTTGGTGCTGGAACCAATAATACGTTTATATTATTTCTTATGGGAAAAGTGTTGGGCACTCAAACTGATCGGCACTCAACCAGCCTTCCAGAATGGTTTAAGGTACCAATACGCTTTTTTACTTCTATGTTGTTGTTGTTATTATTATTATTATTATTATTATTATATTTTTGGTACTGGGGGTTGAATCCAGGGTCTCATGCTTGCATGCTCTGCAAGTGCTGGACCACTGAGCTGAACCCTCAGCCCATTTTTTCACTTTTTGAGACAGAGTCTCGCTAAATTATGCAGACTGCCTCTGGTCTTGAACTTGCGATCCTCCTGCCTCCACCTCCCAAGCTGCTGGGATTACAGGCGTGCACCAACGTGCCCAGCAAATGTTTATCTCCTAGATTGCATCTGTTAGTAACTTTGTTGTTGTTGTTGTTATGTGCCTCTGCCTCATAGCGACCCTACATACAAGAGGTGAAACACTATCGTCAGTGCTTCTCTGCTATTAATAGGGTTCTCAATGGTTGATTGTTTTTTGGGAGTGGGTTGCTGGGTTCTTCTCCCAAGCCTACAGCACCTGGTGTTCCCAGGCGGTCTCCCATCTGAGTACTAACCAGGCCCGACCCTGCTTAGCTTCTGAGATCTGACAGGATTGGAGGCCACAGTGCTACGGCTGCAGGCTATATTATTTTTATGAAGAGAGAAAAACAAACAAACAAACATACAATAATCCCCCTTATGAAAGCTGATGCCAAAGTTCCAAATAAAATATTAGCAAACAAAATCCAGTGAATAGTGGTATATTGTTTTTCACAAAATCTTTTGGTGCCTCTCCCCTACTGTGCTCTTCCATAGGGAGGATTACACCTCTGCCTTGTTGAACGTGGGTGTGACCAAATGTTCTGTAAGTGGCAGTGACATGCAGGACTTCTTGGCTGAAGTTTTAAGGGCCAGCCTTCTCTTGCTTCCCTAAGATGGGTAGTATTCTAGATGGAAGTCACTCTAAGGGGATGGGTTCTGGAACAACTAAGTCATATGTGGAACATGAATGAGAAGCATGACAACTAAATCATATGTGGAACATGAATGATATACCCCTAAAACTGGGGGCTAAGACAGCTTAACCTCACCAACCCTGAATGCTACAGTGACCAAGAGAGGATTATTTCATGAATGTAAGGGTCAGTCAATAGTAGGAAATCCATTGATACAGTTCAACATATTATTGGAGCTAAGGAGTAAAATTGTGTGAGAATTTTTATAAATGCTAAAAGGTATCCTTCAAAAATTATAAGTTACCAAGGTTGAATCATGGGGGTTCTACCCTGATGAGCTTATCTAATAATCACCTCCCAAAGGTCAACTCAATACCATAGATTAAATTTCCACTCTCTCAATACCTTACAATAGAGAGTAAATTCTAACACATGAAACCTCGGGGAGACCCTCAAACTATGTGTAGTCACAGGAAGGACGTTAAATATGTAGAAATCAGTATTCACATATACAGAAAATAGCCAGGTAGAAGAACTAATGGAGAGTAGACCCTATTTATAGTTGCAAAAAACAAACCAAAACAAAATCTACCTAGGAAAAAATTTAGTGGAAAATCTGCAAAATTTGTATGAGAAGTGCTAAAACACACTGCTAAAAGATAAAAAGTAGAACTGGAAAAATGGATAGATATACAATGTTCTTGGATAGCAAGGCCTTTTTTTTAATCATGTCATTCCCAAGTTAAATTTAATGCAATACAAATAAAATGATAGCTTTTTTTTAAATTGGGCAAGCTAACTATGAAGTTCATTTGGAAAAATAATTTAGCAAAGATAGAGAGGGACTCCCTGCAAAGGAAGAGCAAGGAGGGAGGGCTAGTCTCACCAGACATTAAAACATGTACAAATAATGAAGTACTGGCTCATGAAAAGACATGCAATACTGCAGAACAGAAAATCTAAAGATATACCCAAGTAAATAGGGAAATTTAGGTATGATAAAGGCAGTATCTCAAACCAGAGGTGGGAATGAACATTTAAACTATGATGTTGGAACAATGGGACAACTACATGCAAGAGGACAAAATTGTATTCATTGTTCACCACACAAATCCCAAACGAATAAATTTCAAATAAATCAAAGGTCTGAATGTAAAAGTGATATCATAAAAGTACTAGTAGAAGCCGGGCGTGGTGAGGCACACCTGTAATCCCAGCGACATGGGAGGCAGGGCAGGAGGATTGCAAGTTCGAGGCCAAAGGCAGTCTGGGTAACTTAGTGAGACCCTGACTTAAAGAATGAGCTGAAGGTACAGCTCAGTGGTGGAGTGCCCTGGGTTCATTCTGCCAGTACCACTTAAAAAGGAAAAAAGTACTAGTACTGTGAGTTCTTTTATCATAGGGAAGAAAAAAAAAAAAAAAAAACTTCCCTAACTATGACTCAATGTTCTGAAGTAATGACAAACTGAGCAATTTGATTAAATGAAAACAAATTTCTGAGCTGGGTGTGGTGACACACCTATAATCCCAGCTGCTTGGGAGGTGGAGCCTGTAATCCCAGCAGTTTAGGAGGCAGAGCCAGGAGGATCGCAAGTTCGAGACCAGAGGAAGTCTGTGTAACTTAGCAAGACCTTGTCTCAGAAAGTAAGGAAAAAAATAAGAGGGCTGGGGGTGCAGCTCAGTGGTCCAGCACTTGAAAGGCATGCAGGCGTGAGGCCCCGGAACCAACCCCCAGTACCACATACACAAAAAAAATTCTGCATGTATAAAAATAACAATAGGAAATCAAAAAGACAAATTATACAGTAGGGAAAATATTTACAATTAAATCACAAAGAGTTTTGAATATTGGAGGATAATCCAAAAGAAAAATGGGCAAAAGACATGAACAAATTCAGAGAGAAGTGAAGACGGGAAGACGACTCAGCACTGAAAAGGCACTCGGCTCCACAAAGGGTAGAAATGAGAACTAGAGAAACACTAGTTTTCTTTTGGTAACCTGGCAGCAGTCTCGAAATTTGACAAACCACTTTCTTGGAAGTCTGGTTAAAGAGGCACTCTAAAATTGCTGGTAGGAACAGAAAATAGTACAGCATTTGTACAGGAGAATATCACAATGTCTAGAAATAATTCACATGTATTTACCATTTGATCTACCTAGCAATCCCACATCTAGGATTCTACCCCAAAGATACACAGGCAGAAATATAAAATGCCATTTATGTAAGATTATTCAATATAGTATTATTTGTAATTACAAAAAAAAAAAAAAAAAAAAAAAAAAAAAAAAAAAAAAAAAAAAAAAAAAAAAAAAAAAAAAAAAAGAAAACCACCCAAATATCCATCCATGGAGATCTGTTCAAATAGCTTTGATACCTCCACTCAATTGAGCAATCATTACTTATGACAAAAAATGTATGTATGTTATTGGGTGCTATCAAGTCAAATCCGACTCACAGTGACCCTATGTACCACATAACAAAACACTACCCATCACTGTGCCATGCACACAGTCTTTTGATGTTTAAGCCCAATGTTGTAGGCAATACGTTTCTTCTCATTTTGAGTTGTCTACATCAGCAAAAGGAGGACCCACGGGCTTTACTTCATTTGTGTCATTAAGATCAACTACTTTGAAGAGGCAATTCTTCCTCAGTTGTCTCTTGAATGCTTTCCAGCCTGGGGGGCTCTTTTTCTGGCACTGTATTTGACAGTCCTTCTCTGTTACTCGTAGTGTTTTCAATGGCTTATTCTTTCTGGTGGACCTAGGGTTTAGCTCAGTTGGTAGAGTCCTGCTCCATACTCTGAGGACCTGGGTTTCTCCCCCCAGTGCCACAAAAACAGAAGGTTGTGGCAATCCACTCCTGAAGCAATCCCAAATCAATCAACCATTGAAAACCCTATGAGGGTCGCTATGAGTCGGACCTGACTTGATGGCACCTAACAATTGTTTCGGGAGTGGGCTGCTGGGTCCCTGTTCCTAGTCTGTCTTAGCAACATGCAAGCCAATTTACTGTATATTCTTGAATCTGAACCTTACCCTTTCAACTAGTTTAGAGAGCTACAAAATCAGATGCAGATTAGAATCTTATGTGGATTAGATGCCTGGTGGAGAGAGCTCTCCCTCATGATTCTAATCTGCATCTGCTTTTGTAGTCCTTTACAACAGCCGAAAGGGTGAGGATTAGATTCAAGGATATACAATGTCTTCTAAAATTTGGAAATACAGAGATCTAGAATAAATATACATGTTGGCTAAGGAATTGGAAAGTTTATTTTAGCTGACACAGAAAGTTTTGACAAAAGAATAAGCACATTAATAGGACAAAGAAGTACAGCCACAGATTTTTAGACAAGGAAACCGAAACAATTTAATGGGGAAAGTAATGTCTTAGATAAATGGTGCTGGAACAATTGAACTCTCATATGGAAAAACAGCTGCTTGGCCTCTACCTCGTATCATGTTGTTAGGTGCCTTCCAGGGGGCTCCGACTCACATTGTGCCATGCCTGGCACTACTGTCAGTATCTCTGCTATTTATAGGGTTTTCAGTGGGTGATTGTTTTGGTTGTGGGCTGCCAGGTCCTTCTCCCTTGCTTGCAGTACCTGGTATTCCCAGGTGGTCTCCCATGCAAGGACTAAACAGGCTGACCCTGCTTGGCTTCCGAGATCAGACAGGACTGGATGCCAGGGTGGCATGGCTGCAGTTAATTCGAGGAGGATCACAGATCTAAACAAAAAGCTAAAACTATTAAGATCCTGAAAAGAGAAAAAAAATCAGGTAACTTCATGACCTTAGGGTACGCAAAGACTTTTTACCAGGCCTTTAAATTCAAAAAAGGATATGATGAAAATAAAATACCACCATCTAAAAACATTAAAAGCTGAACCTGAGCCCAATTTTTTACTGGGTCTGGGGACAGAAAAATTTTTAAAAATGCTTGAACCAGAATGGGTTCAGGGTTTGGGTTTGGTTTGAAGCTCTGTTCTCTACACATAGGATTTATTTATTTTTGATAAATATTTTAATTATAGATATTGGTGGGATGCTGAGTGATTATTCAGATGATAGATTCACTATGCAACTATCAAATCAGGATTGCTTATACTTCCATCTCCTTAAACATTTTACAGAACCAAAATGAAAGAAAGAGAAGGTAAGAATTTTAATTTACATGTAGTGACAGTCATATGCAACTATGGGTTATACCATTTTTTTTTTATTTTCACAGAATTGCATCCTGTATTTTGTTTTTTTTTTTCCTTCTTTACCCTTCTATATTGTCCTCCCTCTCCCACCCTCTTTTCCCATACACATAAGATTTAAATCTGAACCAGAACAGAACCCTCCAATTTTTAACATAATGAACCCTCACTTGCCCTGCTTGCCCTCAACTTGCCCTGCTTCTTACAGAGGATACAGAAAACATTAACCTAAAGTCGAAAATTGACACATGTATTTCACTGAAGTCAAAATCTCATCAAAAGATACTTGAGAAAACAGGCAAGCAAAAACTGGAAAAAGTATTTATATCACATAAATCTGACAAAGGGTTGGGTTGACTATAAAAAGGACCCCTACTATTCAATTAAAAAGAAATGAAAAAAAAAAAGGTAGACAAAAGAATCAACTGCACATGAAAAAAGTGCTCCTTATTAATCATCGGGGGGGAGGGGTATGCAAATTAAAGCACCATGAGATAGGGCCATATAACCAGGAGAGTGGTGAAAATGAAAAAGATGTAAAGTCACCAGAGTGCTTAGACATCCTCCTAATGAGACAGGATGGTTATAAACACTTTAGAAAACTGCTGGGCAGTTTCTTAGAAAGTTAAATATGCATCCTAAGACCTGGTGATTCTATTCCTCACTTTCTAATCTAAGAGAAATGAAAATATGTCCACAAAAGTCTGCTTAAAAATAGCTTTGCTCATAATAACTCAAACAGAAACAGCTCAGGAGTCCATGAAGAGAATTATAGATGCGTTGTTGTTAGGTGCCATGGAGTCAGTGTCCGACTCATAACGACCCTACGTACAACAGGTGAAACACTATTGTCAGTGCTTCTCTGCCATTCATAAGGTTTTCAATGGTGGATTGTCTTTTGGGAGTGGGTTGCTGGGTCCTTCTCCCACAGATGCATAAATGGTGGTATGTTCAAATAGTACTACAAGGCAATACAAATGGACAAACCACCAATATAGATGAACCTCACAGACATACTGAGTGGAAGTCAAAATCTTTAGCCAATAATTTAAAAATTATCTTTAATTTTATCAGTCTAAATTTCTGGGCTGGAATGTAGCTTAGTTGGTAGAGTGCTGCTCTGCAGTCTCTGAGGTCCTGAGTTTGATTCCCAGCACCACAAAAAGGGGAGAAGGATATGGCAGTCCACTCCCAAGGCAATCCCGAAACAGCCATTTGAAAACTCTATAAGGGTTGCTATGAGTTGGATGCGACTCCACAGCATACAACAACAATTTAAATTTCTACAATATGTGCTTAAAATGTACTTAAGATTCATTTATTGATAATCTCTGCATAAAATTATCTATATTGGTGCCCCTGGAAGGATATGTATGACTTTTTCTTCTTTTTGGTTTTCTTTTTTAGCAGTACCGGAGGTTGAACTGAGGGCCTTATGCTTGCATGCTTTGCAAGTGCTGTACCACTGAGCTGTACCCCGAGCCCATTTTTTTTACTTTTTGAGACAGGGTCTTGCTAAATTACACAGACTTCCACTGGTCTCGAACTTGTAACCCTCCTGTCACTGCTTCCTGAGTGTCTGGGATTATAGGTGTGTGTCACTGTGCCCCGCTCCAATGTTTACTACTTCTAAATATGCTTAGGAGTCTGTGCTCTAAGCCTCACTATCCCCATTACATTACTGAAGACTGCAATTCACCTCCTGTCTAACATTCTCTAAGTGGTCTTTATAACCACTTCTCTAATAAATTTTCCTCTAAATTGAAGTCAGTTGGAAAAGTGTATGAGATTCCACAATTAATATCTTCCCTTCTCCTCAGCCATGACAGAAAAACATATTTCTCTTATTTTGCATGTGAAAACAACATGAGAATATGCTAATACAATTTTCTGATTAAAACTACTTATATAATTTGCATTTTTAAGCATCTCACCACACTGAAGTACACTGTTGAATTTTATTATAATTAAAACTAGAATAATAACCTACGTGAGTAAATTAGCAGAATGCTGTTCAGTTCCTTATAATTTGGCAAGAGGAAAAAAGGAACATTAACAGCATTAGATAAGTAGAGAGCTAGCTGGCAAGTCATTAATAGAAAGATTTGATTTGGCTTAATATTGTGAAGATTTTTCACGCTCTATGTCTTATCCACCAAAAACTGCCAACTTACCTTTATAAATATATTTCTCAGGGCTTTTATAAAAAGCACCATACAACTCAAAAGTAAGCTAAGCAGTGAACTGAAAACTGGCCAGCTAAAAGAAAAGACATCTTTTCTACAAATAATTATATTAAATGTATTTATTATGAATGTATTATCAAATGGTTTTGAAGATATTCAGACAATTCTGACTTTAAAACCTGACAAATCCATCAGGTACATATGTGACATTCAATAATACTTGGAGGGATCTGGTTACTCCCTGTTTTTGTCAGAGAGTTACACAAACTTGCCTCAAACTCTGTTTTTACTTTTAAGAATTACCTAAGATTCAGCATTGTGGCCACAGGTTTTCACTGAAGACTGCCAGAGGGGGTAGAATTTCTTCTTCCCTTTTTTTAGTTGCTAGGATTATAAGCGTGCACCACTGTGCCTGGCATTTCATTTTTTAAAAGAATTTACTTTTCACCATGGAGTCTCGACACTATTGAAGTGTTTAATCCCAAGCAAACTCCACTGAGTATGTTCTTTTGCGTGTGTGTGCTGGAGATTGCACCCAGGGTCTCTCATGCACTCTACCACTGAGCTACACTCCCAGCCTAAGTTAGATCCTTTTGAGACAAGATACTTCCCTAATGACAAATATCCAATGCCACATTTTTAATGGACAAAGTAAAGGTTTATAAGTATTTTAGCATTTTATAATGATTCTTCAGTTAGCCTGAGGGCTAATAAACTCAATAGCTAAGTAGAGGCCCAGAAATCAGCATGAACATGCTTTGCATCTCTTCTTCCTCCATTCTACAAGATTTCATTAACTTTGGGACAAGAACAATATAATAATAGCATCTTTTCACTGAGCATTCTATTGATCAGGTTACAATGACACCTGCAAGTGACCCAAATTAAGTGACAAATATGGGGGAGGGGCAAGGAGATGGCAAGGGTATAGTTTAGGAAAGGGTAGAAGACCACGATGTGATGAGAGAAACAGCTGACGTGTTTAATATTATGGCTTACAGAATCAGACCTTGAAAACCAGAATTTTTTTCAGAGGTGAAAAATCCCATTTCTATTACTGACGTTGAAGAAAAAAATCAGTCACTGGCAGATTACAGGCATTGAGAAAAAAGAGTGACAAAAGAAGCCAAATTCAGTCAATATAAACTCATTGTTGTTGTTAGGTGCCGTCGAGTCGGTATCCAACTCACAGCGACCCTGTACACAACAGGTGAAACACTATTGTCAGTGCTTCTCTACTGTTCATAGGGTTTTTCCATGGCAGATTGATTTTTGGAGGGGGTTGCCAGGTCCTTCTCTCAAGCCTACAGTATCTGGTGTTCCCTGGCGGTCTCCCATCCAGGTACTAACCAGGCCCGACCCTGCTTAGCTTCCAAGATCTGACAGGATCGGATGCCACAGGGCTACGGCTCATAAAATACAAAAATAAGACATTATCAAACTATAGAAAGGATAGTATGCTAAGTTTCCAAAACTTAAATGTCTATTTAAATTAAAATCCTGTGCTGCCCCAGAAAATCCAAAATGAAAAACTATCAGTTTTAGTAAAGATACCAACATACATACATGCAGATACAGATCCATGTATAAACAATACAAAAGAGATTTACCAGAGATGTAGTTTGGCACTTTTACTGGGATTTTTAAAGAAAGTGAATACAAAAATCTTTGTACACAAATTCTCATCTTACAGAAATGGGATGTCAAGTTAAAAGGTGCAAACATCTGCCTTCTTAAACAGAACAGCAAAACAGATTAACTATTAAACCTTCTGGTTGGCAATTTTATAAATCTGGATTGATCCACCTAACTCCATGAGTTTCAGAAAATTATTTTTGTTTCTATCAGTGATACCTGGTTATCCACTTCCAGAACATGTACCATTTCACCAGAAGTCCATAAATAATAACTTTCCAATGCTGAAATCTTAAAGTTCTAAAGGGAATACTGCTCAGTAAATAAATTCTCCTGGAATTTCTTGTAACAAAGGTTCCTCAAATTTAAATCGTTTGGATATGGCCTTTTGCTCCATTTTCTCTTTTTCAGACTGTCTGCATTGTCCTACAGTGTATGAAGTAACTACAATTAACTCCTCTGTTACAAGTGATTCCTCAGTTTCTGGCTGCTCAGTTTCTGCATTAATTTCAGGCACTGAATCACCTTCTTGGAGAGCACTTGCTTCTTCTAATGCTCCTTTCACCTTGAAAGAAGGATCTTGAATACTACTCTGTGTCAACCACGGGTGTTTCAGACATTCTTCAGCAGTAGATCGATCTCTGTATAAAGATACACATTTTACACACAGGAAAACATTAAAACCTCAATTAAAAATTTAAGTGAAACATCTCTTTAAAGCTCTCTTGAGAGACCAAGAACAGATGGAAAATATCTGCTGTCACTTCACCGTCAATTCCTACTAATCAGGAATCACAAGTGCCATTCACTGCATACATCTGCAATAATACAACTTTACTAATTAATATTTAAATCCAGTTATCCTGAGGTGCAATTCACATTTGCCAGCTTTTCTTTCAACACATATCTTGAGCCAAGGGTTTCATCTAGTTTATATCTATACATTTGTATCTTTTGGAATTTCAGTTGTTGAAATACTTTTGTTCAGAGAAGATACTCAAAAATTAAGAGCCAATTATGGTGGCTTGCGCCTGTAATCCTAGCACACAGGAGATGGGGACAGGAGGATCATGAATTCCAGGCTAGGTTACATAGTAAGTTTGAGGTTTAGCCTGGGCTACACAAAAAGACTATGTCTCAAACAACAACAACAAAACCCAAAAACAAAGAAACTGCTGGGATCATGCTGAGATATAGGTCAGTAGCAGAGCGGGTGCTTAGAATGCACTCTGCCCTGGGTTTGACCTTCCATATTCCCCCTCCAAAAATCATAAAGATGGATATTAACACTTACTCAGGTTTCTTAACCAAAAGTCTCTTGATGAAGTCAATAGCTGACTCAGAAACACCATCGAATTCTTCCTCAGAATAACTTAAATTCATCTGTGAGATGTTCAAGAATGTTTCTTGTTTATTATCACCTAAGAAAGGTGATATTCCTGTAAGCATGACATATGTTAACACTCCAATGCTCCTAAGTCAGAAACAAAATGTAAGGAAATTAGTATCACACTCATTTCTTGAAACTAATTTGATCAAATTTTAAAAATAAGTCTTACCACATGTCTGTTGCCATGCTGATAGGATCGTAACTAAGAATTTCAGGAGCTAGTTTCAGAAACAGAAGAAAACATTTAGTTTTGTGGGGAAAGATCTCCTAATTTTAAAAAATTAAAAATTAAAATTAAAAATTAAAAATTAAAAAAATTTTAAAAATTAAGCATTAGAAACTCTCAAGTATTATGAAGGTTTAGGCTAAAATGAAACAAGTTAATACAAATCAAATTAACAAAGTCCTAACTGGATGTTTGTAGTAAGCTTGTTTCCTTTTCATACCTCCACTCATTGAGTCCTAGTGTTTTAAAAATACTTGAATACATAAACACTGCAATACATGACAATTTTTGACATCATTTTCTCCTCATGTCCTCTATCTAATCCAGCATCATATCTATCAGATTACAGGTGTTGAGTTTTTATTCTTTGTTTTTTGCAGTACTGGAAGTGTGAACCTAGGGCCTCACACATGCTAGACAAGTGCTCCACCACTGAGCTGCACCCACAACAGCCCCCCCCCCCCCTTTTTAAGACTGGGTTTCATTAAGCTGCACAGGCAGCCTCTGGTCTCAAATTCTTGATCCTCTGGCCTCAGCCTTCCATATCACTGGGATTACAAGTGTGCACCACAGTGCTTGCCTCCAATTATAGCTTTTAAGTCTTCTTCAGTGTATCTCCAGCTCTTCTTCCTCATGGCCCTACCCCAGTCCATGGCACTTTCACCTCTCACCTGGACCTTCAGCTATTCATCCCACCCTTCTAATGCATTCTTCATGTGGCAGCCAGAGTGACCTCTAACCTGCCCACTTATTAACAAAAAGTCAATCTACAAGGTTAAAAAACTGGGAGATCCTCAGAAGACATGTGTCACAGAATAGACAACAAAGTTGTATCTACAGAGTTGAGAAAAATAATTTGCTTTTATAGTACCTAAGTGAATTGCTGTCACGCATAGAAGCAATAGAAAGACATAATCCACTACTGGTTTGTGACTAACCCCTACTGAGAAAAGGGAGGAAGATGATGTTAGGAAGGGAATAGTAGGTATGCTAATATCCTCAACTTTGGTATCTGAAATGGCTGGAGCCGAGAAGCAGATGTAATGAATATTATAAAAAGTTTTGAAGGAAAACTAGGGAATTAAAAATAAACTACACAAAGATCCAAATTAATAAAATTAGAGATGAAAAAGTATTCATTTTTAACAGATACTAACGAAATACAGAGGATCATCAAGGATTACTTCAAGAACCTGTACTCCTCAAAAAAGGAAAATACAGAAGAAATGCATAAATTCCTTCACACATACAAACTACCAAAATTAAATCAAGAGGACATAAATAATTTAAACAGACCTATAACAAGTAAAGCAAAATCATGGACAACCTCATTTTTTTCTCCATTTATTTTGAAGATGCATACTGACCCAGTTTTAAGGATTTTTGTTTGGTTCATATTTAGTTAAAATCCATACTGAAGGTTATGTTCTTTGATCTTCAGTAAATGTCTTAAATCCTTTTCACTTTCAGCAAGCAGAGTTGTGTCATCTGCATTATGCAGGTTGTTAATGAATCTTCCTCCAATCCTGATGCTGCATTCTTCCTCATAAAGTCCAGTTTCTCAGATTATTTGCTCAGCACATAAACTGAAGAGATATGGTGAAAGGATACAGCCCTGACACACACCTTTCTCAACTTCAAACCAGGCAGTGTTTCCTTGTTCTATTCAAACAACTGCCTCCTGGTTCATGTACAGGTTTCTTCTGAGTACAATTAGGTGCTGTGGTATTCCCATTTTTCGAAGTGTTATCCATAATTTGTTGTGATTCACACAGTCAAATGCCTTTACATAGTCAGTAAAACATACACAGACATCTTCCTGTTATTATCTGCTTTCACCTAATATCCACCTGACATCAGCAAAAGGTTCCCCAACCTTTTCTGAATCCAGGTTGATTTTCCAGCAGTTCCCTCTCTATACACTGCTGCTTTTGAAGATCTTTAGTAAAATTTTGCTTCTGTGTGATAATTAATGATATTTTCCAATAGTTTGCACATTCACTTGGATCTCCTTTTTTGGGAATAGGCACAAATATGGATCTCTTCCAGTCAGCTGGCCAGGCAGGTGTTTTCCAAGTCTTGGCATAAACATTTTAACACCTCCAGTGCTGCATCTGTTTGTTGAAACATCTGTATTGGTATCCCATCAACCCCTGGAACCTTGTGTTTCACCAGTTCTTTCAAGGCAGCTTCCACTTCATCCTTCAATACCACTGGTTCCTCTTCATATGCAACCTCTTGAAATGGTTGGTCATCTACCAATTCCATTTTGTATAGTGACTCTGTATTCCTTCCATCTTCTTTTGATGTTTCCTGCATTGTTTAATATCTGCCCTGTAGAATCTTTCACTATTGCCACTTGAGGACTGAATTTTTTCTTCACTTCCTTTAAGCTTAAGAAACACAGAGCATGTTCTTCCCTTTTGGGAAAAGCTGTGGCAAAAGATCTCTTTACAGTATTGAAAAGTAACCTGACTCATGCCATGGTATTTTCAGTCACATCATATGGTTGTGAAAGCTGGACACTGAACAAGGGAGACAGGAGAAGAATTGATGCTTTTCAATTATAGTGCTGGAGACAATTACTGAATATACCATGGACTGCCAAAAGAACCAACAGATCTGTCCTAGAAGTGCAACCAGAGGGCTCCTTGGAAGCAAGGATGGCTAGACTGCATCTTATGTATTTTGGACATGTAGTCAGGAGGGACCAATCCCTGGAGAAAGACATCTGTTTGGGAGAGTGGCAGGTCACAAAAAAAAGGGAAAACCCTCCACCAGATGGACTGACACTGTCTGTAACAATGGGCTTAAATATAAATAAGATCATGTGAGTGGCACAGAATCAGGGAGTGTTTCCTTCTGCTGTACAAAGGGTTGCCATGAGTCGGACTGGACTAGACAGCACCTAACAACATCAAGAACATAACAAGTAAGCAAATTGGGGCAATAATACTCTAACAAAGAAAAGTGGGTTCACAGCCAAATTCTATCAATCCTTTGAAGAATACCTATCCTCAAACTATTCCATAAAATAGAAAGAGAATACTCCCAAACTCATTCTACAATGCCAATATCACCCTGAAATCAAAACTGGAAAAGACTCAACAAATAAAGACAATTATACACCAATTTCCCTGATGAAGAGAGACACAAAACTCCTAAATAAAATACTTATACACTGAATATAGCAACATAAAAAGAATCATACACCATGACCAGTGAGTTTCATTCCACAGATACAAGGCTGGTTCAACATATGCAAATCAATAAATGTAATATAATGCCTAAGTAGAAATCACATGATCATCTCAACAGATGCATAACAGGTCTTTGATAAAGTTCAACATCCTTTCATGATAAAAGCCCTGAAGAAACTGGGAATAGAAGGAACATATCTCAACATCAAACCCATAGTCAACATTATAATGAATAATGAATGAATGGGGAAAACTGAAAGTGTTCCCTCTGAAATCAGAAATGAGACAAGGGTACCCATTCTCTCCACTCTTTTTTTTTTGTTGTTGTTGTTGTGTGTGTGGGGGGGGTACTGGGTACTCAGGCCCTCATACTTGCATGCTCTGCAAGTATTGGACCACGGAGCTGCCACCACCAGCCCATTTTTTTACTTTTGAGATAGGGTCTCTCTAAATTACGCAGACTGCCTCTGGCCTCCAACTTGCAATCCTCCTGCCTCCGCCTCCCAAGCTGCTGGGATTGCTGGGATTAACAGGTGTGCGCCACCATGCCCAGCTGTTCTCTCCACCCTTATTCAATACAGTGATTGAAGTTTTAGCCAGATCAGTAAAAGAAAGAAATAAAAGGGATGAACAGGGAATGAAGAAGTCAAATTATCCCTTTTAGGTATGATATGACCCTATATTTAAAGAGACCCTAAAGACTCCAACAGCAAAATAGTAGGATACAAAATCAATATTACAAAATCATTTCTGTATACCAAGAATGAATAAGATGAGAAAGAAATCAAGACAACAATCCCATTCACAATAGCTTCAAAAAATATTTAGGAATAAATCTAACAAGCAACCAGAAGACCTCTACAATGAAAGCTTATTCATGGATCAGAATTAATATTGTGAAAATGGCTATACTACTCAAAATGATCCACAGGTTCAATGCAATCCCCATCAAAATTCTAATGATATGCTTCACATAAATTGAAATAAAATTCCTAAAATTCATATGGAAGCACAAAACAGCACAAATAGCCAGAGCAATCCTTAGTAGAAGGAGCAATGAAGGGGGTATAACATCATTTGATTTCACCTTATATACAGAGCCATGGTAACAAAAACTGCATGGTACTGGTACAAAAACAGACATGAGGATCAATGGAATAGAGGACCCAGAAATAAACCCAAGCAGCTATAGCCATCTGATTTTTGATAAAGGTGCTAAAAACATAACATTGGAGAAAAGACAGGCTCTTCAGCAAATGGATATCGCATGTAGAAGAATAAAAGTAGATCCCTATTTCTCACCCTGTACAATAATCGATTAAAAACTGATCAAAGATCTTAATGTAATAGTGGAAACTTTGAAATTACTAAAAGAAAATGTGGGAAAAATGCTTCAACATAGGCAAGAGCTTTCTTCAAAGGACTCCAATAGCCAAGAATTGACAACTGGGATTGCATGAAATTAAAAACCTGCACAACAAAATAAACGATCAAGAAAGAATCCACAGAAGGGGAAAAAATGTTTGCCAGTTATCTAGGATATATAAAAGACTCAAAAAATTAAACACCCGAAAAACAGATAATCAAATCAATACTTGGGCAATCGAACTAAACAGTTCTCAAAAGGAGAAATACAAATGGCTAATAAATACCTGCCTGTAGCCATAGCCCTGTGGCATCCGATCCTGTCAGATCTCGGAAGCTAAGCAGGATCGGGCCTGGTTAGTACCTGGATGGGAGACCACCTGGAAACAACAGAAGCTGTAGGCTTGGGAGAAGGACCTGGCAACCCCCTCCCAAAAATCAATCTGCCATTGAAAACCCTATGCACAGCAGAGAAGCACTGACGATAGTGTTTCACCTGTTGTGTACAGGGTCGCTATGAGTTGGATACCAACTCGACAGCACCTAAAAACAACAACAACAACAACAATAAATACATGAAAAATTATTCAACATCCACTGAGATTACATCTTACTTCAGACAGTATGGCTAGCATCAATAAAGTGAACAACAAATGCTGGCAGGAATGCAGGGGTGGGGAGGAGGTGGGGAGAACTTTTATACCCTGCTGGTGGACTGTAAACTAGTTCAGCCATTATGGAAGTCAGTATGGAAGTTCCTCAGAGAACTAAAACTAGAACTCCCATATGATCCAGCCGCATCACTCCTAGGTTATACCCAAAGGAATCTAAGTATCACACTATAGAAACACCTGCACTCCCATTATCATTGAAGCACTATTCACAATTGTGGAGACAGGGAATCATACCAGATGTCCATCAACAGATGAACAGATTAAAAAATGTTTTATATATACATAATGGAATATTATTCAGCTGTAAAGAACAATGAAATTATGTCATTTGCAGGAAAATGACTGGAACTGAAGATCATTTTAAGTGAAATAAGCCAGACTCAGAAATTCTTCATACTTTCACTCATGTGTGGAATCTAGATTTATCTTTTAAGGAAAAACAATGTGTGTGCACGTGTATATATGTAAGATTGGAAAATACAAGATGTATCTGGAGGGAGAAGGTATTAGTGGGAAAGTGACTGGGAGCAATGAGGGTGGGTAATGAGAGATAATAAGCACAAAGTACCAGATAAAAATTTCTTTTTTTGAGTACTTGGGATTTGAACCTGTATCTTCACACATACATTGCAAGTGCTCTACCAATAGGCTGCAACCGAGCCCATTTTTTATTTTTTTGTTTTGACACTGGGTCTTCCTAAGTTACACATGTGGCCTGTGGCCTCAAACTTGCAATCCTCCCGCCTCAGCCTCTTCAGTCATGGAATTCACTTTGCAGTCTTCTGTATTTCCTATTTCCCATTAAAAATATTTTTTAATTCTGTATTTCCCATTAAAATTGGCTAAAATATTTGGCCTGCTGCTTTCTCTAAAGAAACACTGTTAAGTTGCATTTCTATAACTTAGAGATTATAATACATATCAGACAGCATAGAGAAAATTATATATTCTAATACATAAAACCTCTACATGTCTGTCAGCTTGTCATGCTATAGGAAGTTGCATGTTGCTGTGATGCTGAAAGCTATACCACTGGTATTTTAGATGTCAGCAGGGCTACCCATGGTGGACAGGTTTCAGCTGAGCTTCCAGACTAAGACAGACTAGGGAGAAGGACCCAGCAGCCCACTCTCAAAGCAACTAGCCATTGAAGATCCTATGAATAGCAGAGAAGTACTATCAAATATAGTGCCAGAGAATGAGTCCCCCCATGCTGGAAGGCATTCAAGAGATGACTCAGGAAGAGTTGCCTCCTCAAAGTAGAGTCAACCTTAATAATGGGAAGGGAGTAATGCCCCTGGGACCTCCTTTTGCTGATGTAGTACAACTCAAGAAGAAACATAGTGGCTGTACCTATGGGCTCAAACATAAAAAGACCATGTGCATGGCACAGCCTTGGGTAGTGTTTCCTTCTGCCTTACTTAGGGTGACTAAGAGATGGATACATCTGAATGACACCTAACAATAGTCCGTAAAAATGTCTGAAAACATTAAAAGCTATTTCTTTGTCTGTAGTCTCTTTTACTTCCTAGTTAATTAAGAATTTCTTTGACATCATAGGGCTTTAGAACACTGAGTTATTTTTCATGCCACCATTGCCACACAGTTTTGCTTTCTGTGACCTACCTACCCTCCCGTCTTTCTGTCTTTTGGAACCCTTTCTACTATGAACATCCGCAACACTACTGGCTCAGTCAGAGGCCACTCTTCCTCTTCTTGGACACACCTGTACCCTTCCCACAGCCCCCTAGCAAGGAGACTGCTGTCTGCTCATTTCATACTTCTGTGCTCAGCCCATAGCCACCTTCCCCTATCCCAGTCCTGCCAGGGTCCCAGACAGCTTCCACAACCATGGCCATGACATGCACAGCCTGGCATCAACACTTCTTGACCTGGTCTGAAGAGCTGTCTTGTAGAACTATAGCCAAGGTCTACCCAGTTACATAGAGCTGTTCCACTACTGAAATCTTGAATGTTAATATTCTACTCTCTAATCATAACCTCTAAATTATTCTATAGCCTTATTCTACTAGATACATTTTTAAATATCAGCCAGACCACTAATCCTACAACCCTCCATTTTTCTTCCAGTTTTTCTTTTTCAAAAAAGAAATATATATACTTCGCTTATTTTTCTACCTAACCTAGAGCCAGGTGCATCACTTCAAGCTCCTCTTTTGCTGCTAACCTTCCATGTTTTAAACCTCTTTTTGCTTCCTACCAGAGCCCTCTACCTTGCATGGACCTACAGGCATGCCCTCTCTGGAATCCCAAATTGGCAATTACTTTATCACTGTTTATTAGCAAACCAAGCTTCTTAAAGGTTCTTACTTGTTTTCTCCTTTTCCTTTTAGAAACAGTTCCTTCAAACTCTTAGCATTGGGGTTAGCAGTGTAGCTCAGTAGCAGGCCATCTGCTTAGCATGCATGAGGCCTGGGGTTCATCTCTAGCCCCAAGAATGATAACGGTAAGCACAAAAGCCCTCTCTTAGATGTGCACAAAGGGGCTACCAATGTGGTAAACCTTACTGTTGAAAGTTTTCCATTTCTAAATTTAACACAAAGGAACAAATTCCCGATGATGAAATTTCAATACAGCTGACCCCACTATGAAAAGGCTGTGAGTTCTCTAAGGCAGGTGACATCTGACCCCAAACAGAAAATGATCTCACTCTTGGGAATACTTACCCACATATTCAGGAGTACCCATAATTTCCCGGAGCTCTTCACTGTTCTTCACTATTCTTGACAGGCCAAAATCAACTATCTTAATGTCACCCAATGGAGATTCACTTGTTAGCAGAATGTTCTGAGGCTGAAAATAACCACCCCCCAGATTAATAAAACAATAATTAAGTACACAAAACATGTAGCCTATAAAACATAAATTTCACCTGCCAAAATGAGATTGAAGAATTTCACAGTAAGCACTCATTTTTAAAAGAAAATACTTTTATTATATGTTTTCTATTTAAGGCAGCAGGCTGTGTACTGTCTTGTATTTTCAATCTCTTTCCCTATACTGGCTCTTCCTTGGCATGTAAATATGCTTCTATCCTTATCTTAAAAAAACAAAACCAAGCCACTTAAAAAAACCATCCCCAAAGACTCCCTAGCTCTTTCTATAGGCACACTCACCAGCTATGCCTTTTGCGTTTAGCTTCTTGAAAGCATTGCCAAAGACATTTGCTATCACTTTTAAACCAGCTAAATCTGTTTTGTGCCATCTACTAAATCTGCCCTCATAAGATGATGATAACTTTAATCACCAAAGACCTACCAAATTCCATGGATGTCTTTCAGGACCTATTTGCATGTACTGATTTCTACAGCATTAGGCACTGCTGATCATCCTGAAATTCCCTTTGTTTAGAAATTCCCTTTGTTTAAACCCTTTTCAGTCTCTTTTTCCTCTACAGATCCCTCACTATTTTTCTCAGAATATTTTTCTTCTGCCTTGCTCAAGGTCTCCTCACTGCCTGGCTCACTTCTCCCACCATTCTGCATTCTACTTTCAATTTCTTTTATTCCCAAAGGTTCAGTGGCCATTTACATGCTGATTACTTCTTGAGCCCTCTCAAGACTCATAGATCCAATTAAAACTACACTCTGCACTAGGCTGAATGTACCACATACACCCTAGACTCCCACTACAGGGCAGGCCTTCATTTTGGTAAACACTTCGGAGCAGAAGGCATCTCTCAGCCACACTCACACTGATTTTTCTCTTCTCTATTCCCAGTTTCTATTCCCAATCTCAACATCTAAGTAAAACACTGCAGGATTGCCCTGAAGTGCTCCTTCAGTTTCTACCATTCTTCATATTTCACGAGGTCACCAGTCATACCAATTCCAGTTCCTTAATCTCAATATCCCACTGCTTAAAGTTTAGGCCTTAATCATTTCTGTGGTTCTCTAAATGAAAATCATTGCTCACATTTTTTCTCTTTCTGCTCCAATCCAACCAGTCCATTTTACTTCTGTCCTCTCAACTGCAAGTCACAAAATTTGATATTTTCCAATGCTTTCTTCTGGATTACAACTTTAGAAGTGGTTGATATTGTTGCCCATTCTTTCCTTGTCTACGTACTCTTTTTCTCTTTGCTTCTATACAAAATGGTCATATGGATTCTTCTACCACTGTAGGTGTTTTTCTGTCATCTTCCATTCATTACTTGGCTCATTGAATGCTGGGTTTCTCATGGCTTGAACTTGAGGCCCCTTTTCTCTTCTCACTCTCTATTTTCACCCAATGCTAAAATATTACCTACACTTCATGACTCATAAATTTTTATCTCTTTCAGACTTCTTCAACCAGCTGCTTACCTAATCTCTCCCCTCTGATATCTCAAAGCCACCTCAAATTCAGCCTGACCAAAGCCACTCATTATTTTCCCTTTCCAATCGGATTCTCTTCTGGCCAGTGACAAGCACTTCAATGAATGCTACAATCGTCCATCAGGATAGGCAAGAACTCTAAGAAATATCTTGGTCATTCCTCTTTCCTTCCTTCCTCCTTCATTTAACCAACATGTCACCATACTGGTTTAAAATCCTAAATTCTAAGTATTTTTAGATTTTGCCTCATTTTCTCCAGCTACAGAAAGCTACCATCACTTCTTGCTCAATTGTAACTGCCTCTTCCATGGTCTGCTAGGATCTACTTTGCCCACACTAGCCAGAAGGGTCTTTCCTACTGTATAAATCTGCGCTTACCTCCCTGCCTAAGCCCTTTAGCAGTTTCCTGTTGCTCTTAGGTAACACCCTCACTCTTTGATGGGGCACACATAGCCCTGCCGGGTTTCACTCCCACCCAGTTCTCCAGACTCATCATGTGCCATGTTCCCTTTGGCTCACTGGACACCTCTCAACATGCTCCTCTCACAACAATGTCTTTGTACACAATACTTCTGCCTAGGACTTTATTTTAAATGATGGAAAGAGTGTCTCCTTTGTGGCAAGAACAGTAGTAGAATAAATATTAGTAATATGAAGTCTCTACTGTCAATCAGGTATCAGCCCAGTGATTCAGGAGGTGGAGGCAGGAAGATTGCAGGTTTGAGGCCAGAGGCAGCCTGGGTAACTTAGTGAGACCCCCATCTCAAGATAAAAATAAAGGCTTAGGAGTGAAGCTCAGTGGTAGAGTGCTTGCAAAAGTATGTGTAATGCCTTGGGTTCAACCCCGTACTACAGCCAAAAGAAAAAAAAAAAAAAGAAAAGAAAGGAACAGAAAAAGAAAAAAAAATTCTACTCTACTATCAAAGAATTCATAATGAAGCCACACACAGTGGCACATGTCTGCAATCCCAGCCCTCGGGAAGCTACAGCAGCAAGACTGCAAGTTCAAGGCTAGCCTGTCCTACACAGCACATTCCAGGCTAGTCTGGGCTACATAGTGAGACCTTGTCTCAGGAAAAATGAAGAAAAAGAAGAAGTTATAAACAGCAGAGAAAGAGGTGGACCTGACCTGTGTGTGTGTGTGTGTGTGTGTGTGTGTGTGTGTGTGTGTGTTTTAAATCTAGATTCTGCCTTTGAGTGCAGAACATGTTGTTTCTCTTCCTTTTCTCCAGTTACCCTTTCCCACTGCCACTCCGCTGTGTGCTGGTCTGCATGCTGGAGAGCACACAGCAGTGCACACATGGTGCTCAGGCCATGAGTGAGACATGAGTGACCTGGAATCACCAACCCACTGCAGGAAGCTGTGTGAGCAGGCTTGAGGGACGTCACTATCAATCAAAACTGCTATCCCTGGGGAAACAGCGGAAGACAAGACAGAGTCCTCTCTTTTGGAGCCTTACATTCTCACTTATTCGGGGGGACTGAGGATTGAGCCCAGTGTTACATGCATGCTGCGCATGAACTCTACCCCTGAGCTATACCCCCAGCCTGAGCCTAACATTCTGAGGAGGACAAATAAGTACAAATACAAAATAAAACTTCAGGTAGCGTGAAGTGCTCTGGGCAACTCAGAGTAGGCAGAGGCTGAGACACTGGCTGGGGGGACATGCACTCACTTTATGTGAGTCAGAGACGCCTTCTCTGAAAGGGAGAGGATAATGTGAAGAAACCAGTCACATGCACTCACTTTTTGTGAGTCAGAGACGCCTTCTCTGAAAAGGAGAGGATAATGTTAAGAAACCAGTCACAGCAGTTATCATGGTAGCAGGATGGGCAGGGGCATTCCAGGAAAAAGGAAGAGCAAGTATAATGGCCCTGAGGCCAGCACAAGCTGCCAGTGGGGATCTTAAGAGGCAGTTCTGTGGAGATAGAGAACAGCACAAGGCAAAAGGGGCAGGAGAAGTGGGAGGCATGAGGCTGGAAAGGGGTGAGGGTAGAAGTCATAAGCCTCTGCAGGCCATTCTGGTGTAGACAATAGAAGGCCGCCATACTCTCTTCTGTTAATTAGCTTCCAGGTCTTTGCCTTGGCTGGGATGTGCTTGGAGTGTGTCTGTCCCCCATAGGAGCTCAGTCCACAGTGTGGTGCTATGGAGGGGTGGGGCCTTTAAGAGGAGGGAGGCCATGGAAATAATTACATCACTGGGGGCACTGCCCTCAGAAAGGATTAAGGTAGCTCTCTTTGGAACCGTTGACTAATTCTAATGACATACCTCTGGGTTATTCTCTGGCTTCCTGTCTTACCACATGATTGCTCTTGCATGCACTCCTACTATTGAGACCATCTGCCAATGAGATTCTCAACAGAGCCACACCAACGCCAGCACCATGCCCTTGAAACTTCCAAACTGTGAGCAAAATAAACTTCTTTTCTTCATAAAGTACTGAGCCTCAGGCATATTGTTACAGTAACAGAAACAAGAGTATAATCTACCCTTTCACCAGGAAAAAAAAAAAAACCTATGTAGCACTAGGATTATACTTTTCCAGATTTTCGAGGCCACTTTAGCTTTAGCATGTTAATAAAATACTACAGTACAATAAAATGTCAGTTTTTCAGGCAAATTTGATGTAAGGAGTTCGGCTCAAGTGTGCATACTCCTCACTGAATTTATATTTCCCTTTTCAGTACATACAAAATCCAAGTGAAATACTACTATGAGAAATCTTCACTGAATCTTCTTGAGATTCATCTGTGACTTATAAACATGCACATTCTGTTACTGTTTCTAAACATTATTTGTTTCTTAGATTAAATGTTTTCTCCTTACATTTTATTTATACTTTATAATCCTGGAAAAACTCATTCTTTAGTTACTGTGCTAACTGGATTGGTAATAATGTCATAAATCATAAGTTAGTGTGATCAATCATTAAAATTTTATTGTATTTGAAATGTATAACCAGGTGCATACATCTACAATATAGCAAAGTAGAAACTTTTTGAAAACAAAGCTAAACAGCTAAAGGAGAGGCTGCTAGAAAAAACCCACATTTCTCCTAAAATTAGAGCTACTTCAAGAAATTCCATAGTTAATGTTTATTATGTAGCCTCTATCAACTGTGCCCTGTTCTGACCACAGCTATTTTAAAAATCAGACTTTATTCCTTTAAATAAAATATAAGCACAGTCACAAGACTATAATTTCTGTCAGGTCTTGAATAATAAAATATACCTACTTCCAATAAGATGAAATATATGTGCTGGAAACAAAGATAATTTTATGATTTAGTCAAACCTCCCTTTTAAGGGAAACTAGTCCATGATAAAGAAATTGTGGTATACAATACCTAAAGGAGAGGAAAAGGCAAATCCATCAATGGAGAGATAATGACAACGGCTATAGGGAAGTCTTCCTAACGTCTTATTTCCCTGCTTCATGAGGAATTCTTTCTTTTATCTTGGTAGCTTCACCTTTGTACATAATTCATTTAACTTCTATTGAACAATCAATCACACTGATTTAGTGGCTAATATCACTGACAAGTTGAAGTTAAATTCCTTGATAAGCATTTAAGTATAGTGGGCAAGGTGTGAGGGAATGTTTTATCAGACAATGAAAGTTCTAGTAAATTGACTTTTTAGTTATTAAAGCCCAGATTAGAGTAGAGAGACAGGTTTGTAATCCTGTCTAAGTCTGCTGACACAATGCCCTAGCATCCGATCCTGCCTGATCTTGGAAGCTAAGGAGGGTCAGCCTGGTTAGTCCTTGGATGGGAGATTGCCTGGAAATACCTGGTGCTGAAGGCTAGGGAGAAGGGCCTGGCAATCCACTCCCGAAACAATCTGTCATTGAAAACCCTATGAATAACAGAAAAGCACTGACAATAGTTCTGTGCCGGAGATGGCACAGGGTTGCAGACTGTTTTGTTCTATTATACATAGGGTCGCTACAAGTTGGACTCAAGTCAATGGCACCTAACAACAACAACAATCCTGTCTAAATTAATTTGGAGAAGTATTTAGAAATATTTTTATGTTATCTCTGCTTTCAAGTAATACACTGATACTTAAAACCACCTGGGATTCAACTTAAATTTCAAATGAGAAAGTCCTACCCTAGGTTCCCTTTTAACAGGAAGACAAGATAAAAATGGAATTTCTAACAGTAGTACTGCCGAAAGAGCCTACCGAGAGAAGCCCACTGGAATACCCAGAGCTCGTGATGTTCAGACTGAATCACACTGTGCAGTTTTTGCTCAGTCTTCCTCTGAGTGAGGAAAAGTAGGCCACTGTGCCAAATGACTAATTCGCCAAGTTCCCGACACTATTTTGGGAATGTAGTTTTGTTCTGATTGCTTCTCAGACTTGTCAGTCCTCCAATGTGTTCTGTGCTAAATGAATGGGCTTTCCCTTAGTCAAAGTTTGTCTTTTTCATTTTTGTGGCCCTATGGATTTGTACTTTTGCAAAATCCTAAATCTGCAACTGCTGCTGCTCAAAGAATTTCCCATGCTCAGTTTAAAGTATTTGGCTGAGAGTCTTCAGTGAATTAGTCTTTTGGTAAATTGGTCATTCAGGATCTGCACTGACGCCAAGTAGAGTATTTCCCTTAGCATCAATTATCTTTTATAGGGGAACTGTAAGTTATTCTAACTTCCAACTAACTTCTGTCTCTGGGACAATATCCCCCATTTTAACCAAAATGGAGACTAATCAGCCCACTAACTCAAAGTTACAATACTTATTGGGATGATCAACTTTCACAGAGTCAAAACATAGGGAAATTGATTTGGTTTTAAAGCAGTGTGGGAGCACTATATTTTAAGAGTTAATCACTCATGCTTTCCTAGACTAAAAGGCAACATTATAAGCACAAATTCTCACTTGACAGATGGCAGTTAAAATGCCCTAAAAATAGGGCAACAGACTCTCTTTGTCCAGACTCAGAGAGGTCAAGTGGAAATGACCATGTAGCAGCAACCACTCTAACCTCCCTTTGCTGCCATGCCAGCCCTACCTCAGCAGTTCACTGGAGACATGTCTGACTGCACAC
This sequence comes from Pedetes capensis, assembly GCA_007922755.1. Classification (NCBI taxonomy): domain Eukaryota; kingdom Metazoa; phylum Chordata; class Mammalia; order Rodentia; family Pedetidae; genus Pedetes; species Pedetes capensis. Next base: position 33,768 of record VMDO01005147.1, read on the forward strand.
GTGAGGAGTGTGAGGGCAGAAGCTGAGAACATCAGATCACCTTGTCTTCTAGTTGCTCTGTGTGTAGGCAACATAAAGAGTCCAGGTGCAAACATCAAAGGCTCATCATTAAGGCCTCCATTAAATCTGGAAAGAGTTCTACATTGAGTGCAGTGGAGAGAAAGGAATATGATTTATACTGAAGGTATTGGGGAGAAAGGGATATAATTTCCTTGGGTAAATACACAGTTGAAGCTAGTATTCAAGAATTTAATATTCACCTTGACTGCTTTTAAATGACATCAAAGGTCCATGACACATGGTGCTGGCAACCTGACTTGCTACTTAATTATTTCCTGAATAATGGTCACAGGTTGAACTGTCATAAATTTAAAGCTCATTTCCCATATGTGCAGTGTTATTTAAACTGGGATTCTAATCCTAGAACTTTTTATATCATAAAAGTAATACAATATTATAAAAAAGAAAATATATGGTTTTACAAAGTTAAGAGTATAAAACCAAGCCTGAGAAAAGCTACAGCATAAACATTTCTTTAGAGAATTCTTCTCCATGGCCAATACTGAGTCTTTTTTTTTGTTTTTTTATTATTATTATTACTATTTTAGTTAGTGTACAACTTATTCTCATTATGACATTATCATACATACATATCATTGTACACTGCTCATGTTCACTGCCCCCATTACCCTATCATGACCCCCTCCCCCTGCTGACCCATTCCTCCCAACCAAGGGTCCCCCTTCTGCTTGTGCATGCGTGTGTGTGTGTGTGTGTGTGTGTGTGTGTGTGTTTCAAATCTAGAGTCTGCCTTTGAGAACAGAACATGTTATTTCTCTTCCTTTTCTCCAATTACCCTTTCCCACTGCCCCTCCTCCCTCTTTGGTTCTTTCTCCCCCTACGTAGTCCCCATTCTACTTTCACGACATACATATTGCAATATGGAATATACACATATTGAGATGCAGCATCCACATGAGAGAAAACACATGAAAAAATATGGAATATGTCATGAATCTGTGTTATCTTTCTGCAGAGGCCACACTAATCTCTGCGTCGTTCCTGTGTTAGTCTGTGTTGCCGAAGTGAGCACACTGAGTCTTAACACAGTAGTAAAAAAAAGGAATGTAAGCTGGCATCTTACAGAAAAGAAAGCTTTTAAGTCATTTTCTTTCCTCTGGTTTTTTGTAGGAAATCAGTATGTAAAAAGATATCTATTACCCTTCCATTTCATTTCTAATGGGACATTATCAAAGTTGCTTTAGAAGTCCACTTCCAGATTACACAATCTCTTCCTTCAGTGAGTTCCTTCATGCACTGCTATTCATACTCTATGAAGTATATGAAAGGTACTATGAACTGTGCCATACCACAGGCCTTCTCAAATTGGACCTGAAATATCATTATCACCCAGCCCTACCTGCACCAGAACTTCTAGTATTGGGGCCTAGAAAAAGCCGTCTAGGTGTGCCAAGAGTTAGAGAACTGTGGCCATAAAGCATCTACTTCCTGCCAGGATAATGATCACAGCAGAGGTCCAGGTGGATCAGTAGATGATGTGGAGAAAGGTGAGATTGTACTTCAAGATAGGAAAGTTTTTGGGGGGGATCCAGGGGCTAAGCCTTCTCAGGCTGCTTCCTTCCTAATCTCATTTCCTCTGGCTGGTGAGGCTATGTTTGTAAGTGGATAAACACCAGAAACTGGAGTCATTGTGGTATTTACTATGTTTAAGGACTATTTCATCTTCCCATAACCACACCTGGACTTGATATGAAACAAACCATCGGAAGATCAAGAGGGATCTTAAACCTTTCTACCACAGTCATCTCAAGGAACATACTAAAAATACATAGTGTGTATTTACTGTTTGTCCCCTAACACCCATTTTCTATTTTTTCAGAAACAACCAGTTTGAGAAAGACACTGGCCTGGCCAGTCAAAGCCCTCTGCTGCCCCAGCACACTTATTAGTTACAGATGGATCCAAGCTGGCCTAATTAGCATGTATCTCAGGACTTCTGAAAGAGGTGTGAATAGAGGTCAGCCCTTCCTGTGGGGTACATGGGTAGCTGTGAGGCTACAACGGAAGCACCTGCCTCATCCCTCCTTACCATCATTCTGAAAAGGCAAAGCTGACTGTAAGAGAAAGCACAGGTAATGGCAACAGCTCTTGAGCCCTGAACACTATAGTAACTAAAGCTAAAATTATCTCTGGATTTTTTTACCAATGAAATTTCCTCTTCTGCCTACCCTAGTTTCAACTGGATTTTGATCACTTGAAGGGATCAAAACTGACATAATGTCCTTTGGTTTCCTTTCTTCCCTCCCCCTCAACCTTGCTTGACAAATTTAAATGAGAACTCTACCTGTTTTTAATCTCTTCAATGCTCTCATATATTTTATTTACTCTTGCCTGCCTAATTTTCCAAAACACTTCTTTTCAAATATTCCTGCTCAAAAATCATCTATCTCTTCATGACATTTTTGGAATATCAACTTTCTTTTCTTACCTTCATTATCTTCTACTTGACCTCTCACAAACACATCACAAATATTCCTAACTTTTGTGAGATAATTATCTCTTATTCATCTCTACCTGTCTAAATCCTAACTTTTAAAATCATCTCACTCTATCTCTATTTCCACAAGTACATCTTTACGTCCCCCAGCAATATCCTCTAATTTCCATTTTCTGGGAAGTGCATTATTTTTTACATTTATATGTATCTACATGTGCATTATCACCCTGATAAAAATGACTGGCTGGAGGATTAAGAGGTAAGACTAAATTATAATATCCTTGTTACCTAATAAAACCCACAAACTTGATGTATATTTGAATAAATGTTATATGTTTTATATCTGGGGTGTCATTCTTTAGTAATCCCATTTGTAAAGTAATAAAGATCTTACCTTCAAATCAAGATGAACTACATCGTGAGTATGTAAAAAGTGGACACCTTCTAAAATCTGTCGCATTAGTCTTTGAACATCCTTTTCCTTAAAGGCATCTTCTCGGTCTGCAACACACTGGTCAAAGATTTCACCCCCAGCAGCACTAGACCAGGGTAAAATTAAAGTAAAATATAAATCATAAGAAGAGAAATGGTGAATATGTATGCCAAAACTAGGGGAAATTAATCACAGCCTGTCCACACTGTATACTAATGGGGATCTGATCACCTAAAGCAAAGCAGTATGAGCAAACCCAACTCAGTCCCAAAGAGCTAGTGATACACCACCATACAATGGACTGTCCAGACAGCCCTCTGTGCAGGCAGGTCACAATTTTCCAGTATCACTCAGAACTATATATATATTCCCCAACTGAAACAAGAAACTGCATTTTAGCTGGAAAAGTTTCTTTCTCTCTCTTTTTTTCTTCAGAACTGAGGGGGTGGTTTGAACCCACAACATGACATATGCTAGGCCAGTGATCTACCACTGGGCTGCATCCCTAGCCTCTTTTTTATTTTGAGACAAGGTCTTGGTACGTTATGCAGGCTGCCTTTGGACTCGAATTCATGATCCTCCTGCCTCAGCATCCTGAGGTGCTGTGACTATAGGTGCCATAGTGCCTGGCCCTGAAAAAGTTTCTTAATCACAATTTAGTGTCATCTGAGTCTCTCAGTGCATTATTAGAATTCTTAAAAAAAAAAAAAATCAGTAGTGGTCAATCTGCATAAATAAGGATTTTTTATCTAAAATTTGAGAGCAATTTGTTATTAGTCATTTCTACTATGTTTACCCATTCTGTTAATCTCTGCTTTCTTAACAACTGAAGGGGATCATATGAGCAAAAAATACATTGCTAACTACAGTCTTCTGAAAATTTCAAGGATGCACTTCAAATTCAAACTACTATAAGAAGCTTTAAAAGCTAACCTTGGTTGTTCAGTAATAATACATTCTTCTCAGTACAATGTGTAATCATGTAACTTTTTACCCAGCTTAAATGTAAGCTTTAGTCAGTAACTGAACTAACTAAAGGGCCATGACTCCTAAGAGGAGAGAAGCAAAAAGGATGCGCCCTCCTAGCTCCTTGGTTTCCTTCCTAGGAGCAATTTATGGACAATGGTACAGGGTGGAGATGGAATCCAAGCTGTATATGGCAACCTTGCTAAGCTGATAGGCCAGACTAGAAGTTTGGCAAGGCTAAGGCAGCTGGAATTTGAGTATCAGAGAAGAGTGAGCTACACAGAGAAAGATCTCCAGAACCCTGCTTAGTAGTATTCTAGAGTCTTAGGCAAAATATGCATACATATGCATGAAACTCTGCAAGGGTGAAACTGCAAAGTCAAGTAAGAACTTCTGGGAAATTGTAAGCTAAATAATTCCCAACATTCAAAGGACAAGGTAAGATACTTGATTTTTCTCCATTTGGACTGAAAAACCATGCCAAACGCTTGAGGTAATCAAGAATTCCTTCCCCCCCAAAAAGGTCTACCTGTAGTTTGTTGTTGTTGTTGTTGTTAGGTGCCGTCAAGTCGGTATCCGACTCATAGTGACCCTCTGTACAATGGAAAACACTATTGTCAGTGCTTCTCTGCTGTGCATAGGGTTTTCAATGGCAGATTGATTTTTGGGAGGGGGTTGCCAGGTCCTTCTCCCAAGCCTACAGTTTCTGGTGTTCCCAGGCGATCTCCCATCCAGGTACTAACCAGGCCCGACCCTGCTTAGCTTCCGAGATCTGATGGGATTGGATGCCACAGGGCTATGGCTGCAGGACTACCTATAGTAGTATGATTAAACTAGCCCTAGATCTGCTCTGGGCTGGGATTTAGCTCAGTTGGTAGAGCACTGCGCTGCAGTCTCTGAGGTCCCAAGTTCAATTGCCAGCACCGCAAAAATGGGAGAAGGATGTGGCAATCCACTCCCAAGGCAATCCCGAAGCATTCAGCCATTGAAAACCCTATGAGGGTAGCTATGAGTCGGATACCGACTCGACGGCACCTAACAACCACAACAACAGATCTGCCCCATTGATCCATGAGTAAACTCACTGCCTGCCAAAACAAATGTTGCCACTCTTTAGGAGAATAAAAGGTACTGCACACTAACATCCTATATGTATGACATCCTATCAAAAATTTCTAGAAATCTGAAAATGCCACATATTACAATAGGAAAAATAATAAAAACAGATCTAGAAATGACAAATGATGGAAGTGGCAAATAAGGCCTTAAATAGGTATAATAAGGTGTCCAAGGATTTAAAGTAAAAGAGACATAAAAAAAGGGACACAGAGGGTATGAAGAACCAAATGAAACTTTTTCCCCCAGTAACCTTACTTTATTGGTAATTTTTTAGTGTACAACTTAATGAGTCTCATTATGACATTTCCATATATGTATATCCAAATGCAACTTCTACTGATTAAAAAAAAAACAGTAACTAAAATGAAAAATTAACTAGATTCTTGGTTTGTTTTGTTTTTAAGAGATGGAGTCTCACTATTTGGACCAGGATGGCCTCAAACTTGCAATCCTCCTCCCCTAGCCTCCGAAGTGTTGTGATTATAGGCATGTGCTACCGCACCAAGGTACTGGATGGCTTTTACAGGATATTGTTGTTGTTGTTGTTGTTAGGTGCAGTCGAGTCGGTATCCAACTCATAGCGACCCTCATAGGGTTTTCAATGGCTGACTGTTTCAGGATTGCCTTGGGAGTGGATTGCCAGGTCCTTCTCCCATTTTTGCGGTGCTGGGAATTGAACTTGGGGCCTCAGACACTGCAGCGCAGTGCTCTACCAACTGAACTAAATCCCAACTCCCTTACAGGATATTAGACACTTCAAAAGAATCAGTGAATTTCAAGACTAAAAAACAAGAACTATCTAATGTGAAGTACAGAGAGAAAGGGAAAAGAAACTGAAAAAAAATCAACAGGACCTGAGGCATGTGTGGGATAATATGAAGCAGTTTAATTCACTGTAACTGAGGGAAAAAGAAAAGACGAGGTGGCAGAAAAATATTGGAAAACACAATGGCCAAAAAATTTCCAAATCTGTTAAAAACTACAAATGCAGATCAAAGTAGCTCAGTGAATCCCAAGCAGAATAAATACAAGTAAACACAAGGTGCATCAGGTTCAAATTCCTGAAAACCAGTGATAAAAAGAAAACTGTTTGAAAATGCACATCCATAGGTGAAACAAGGTAAGGAGATCACAGACATACTGTCATAAATGCAAGGAAGAACACAACAGAATCACATCTGTAAGTGGTGGGGGGAACTGTGCTTAGAACCAGGGTGTGAGGCTGGAGAAAAGCTAGCAGGGGATGGAGTAGAAAAGATGTCAGAGAGAAAAGCATGGGGCGAGGGCCAAAGAACCTCAAAACCCTGAGTAAGGCAATGATAGCTGGTACACAATGCTGAACATTTCCTTTTCCAGGAAGCCTTCTCTGACTGCCTGGGCAAAGTAAAGCAGCACAGCATATGGCGAAGAGCAGAAGCTTTGGCATCATTCCTGGACTCAATTCCTGGCTCTGCTACTTGTGGTATAACCTTAGAATGATTATTTCTCTGAGTTTTTTCCATATATAAAAATCTTGTTCTAAAATTTATCATATATAATCAAGTACATACCAATTTATAAACAATGTGCATAAAACTTAAAAATAACATATAAAAAGCTGGCTAGGACACAACACTGTGCCTGGAACATAGTAAATGTTTAATACACTATGACTACTATAGTTTGTCTATGTTCACACAGAATCTAACAAGAATTTTTCATAAAACAGTAATGTTGTTGCATCATTTATATCTATCTCCTTTGCTAGACTTTAGCATCTGGAGAGAAGGGGTTATGACTTCACCAGATGGAACATACAGGAATCAAACTGACTACATATGTGGAAAGAGACGATGGAAAAGCTCTATACAAAATGCCAAAACAAGACCAGGTGCTGACTGTGGATCAGACCATCAACTTCTCATATGCAAGTTCAAACTGAAGCTGAAGAAAATTAGAACAAGTGTACAAGAGCCACGGTATGACCTTGAGTATATCCCACCTGAGTTCAGAGACCACCTCAAAAAGAGGTTTAATGCATTAGACACAAATGATAGGAGACAGAAGAGTTGTGGCATGACATAAAAGATATCATTCAAGAAGGAAGCAAAAAGTTCTTAAAAAGACAAGAAAAAAAGAAAAGACCAAATTACATGTCAAAAGAGACACTGGACCTTGCCCTCGAACCTCGAGCAGCTAAAGCAAAAGGAAGACATGATGAAGTTAAGGAACTAAACAGGAGATTTTAGAAGGCAGCTCAAGAAGACAAAAAAAAATATTATAATGACATGTGCAAGGAGCTGGAGGCAGAAAACCAAAAGGGAAGAACATGCTATGTGTTTCTCAAGCTTACAGAAGTGAAGAAAAAATTTAAGCCTCGAGTGGCAGTAGTGAAAGATTCTACAGGGAAAATATTAAATGATACAGGAAACATCAAAAGAAGATGGGAAGAATACACAGAGTCATTATACAAGAAAGAATTGATAGATGACTAACCATTCCAAGAGGTTGCATATGAAGAGGAACCAATGGTGTTGAAGGATGAAGTGGAAGCTGCCTTGAAAGAACTGGCGAAACACAAGGCTCCAGGAATTGATGGGATACCAATAGAGATGTTTCG
>VMDO01005147.1:41502-79660 GCA_007922755.1 Pedetes capensis
AACAGGTTTGGAAAACAGCTACTTGGCCAACTGACTGGAAGAGATCCATATTTGTGCCTATTCCCAAAAAAGGGGATCCAACTGAATGTGCAAACTATCGGACAATATCATTAATATCACACACCAGCAAAATTCTACTAAAGATCATTCAGAAGCGACTGCAGCAGTATATAGACAGGGAATTACTGGAAAATCAAGCGGGATTCAGAAGAGGGCAGGGAACCAGGGACATCATTGCTGATGTCAGGTGGATATTAGCTGAAAGCAGAGAATATCAGAAAGATGTCTATCTATGTTTTATTGACTACGCCAAAGCATTTGATTGTGTGGATCATAACAAATTATGGATAACACTTCAGAAAATGGGTATACCAGAACACCTAATTGTGCTCATGAGAAATCTGTACATGAACCAGGAGGGAGTTGTTTGAATAGAACAAGGAAACACTGAGTGGTTTAAAGTTGAGAAAGGTATGCGTCAGGGCTGTATACTTTCACCCTATCTCTTCAATTTATACGCTGAGCAAATAATCCGAGAAGCTGGACTTTATGAGGAAGAACACGGCATTAAGATTGGAGGAAGACTCATTAACAACCTGCGTTATGCAGATGGCACAACTCTGCTTGCTGAAAGTGAAGAGGAGTTAAAACATTTACTGATGATGATCAAAGATCATAGCCTTCAATATGGGTTGCGACTAAACATCAACAAAACAAAAATCCTTACAACTGGGTCAGCACGCAACTTCACAATAAATGCAGAAAAGATTGAGGTTGTCCAAGATTTTACTTTGCTTGGCTCTATAATCAACACCTGTGGAAGCAGCAGTCAAGAAATCCAAAGACGCATTGCTCTAGGAAAAGCTGTGGCAAAAGATCTCTTTAGAGTATTGAAAAGCAAAGATGTCACATTGAAGACGAAGGTGTGTCTGACTCATGACATGGTATTTTCAGTGGCATCATATGGTTGTGAAAGCTGGACATTGAACAAGAGAGACAGAAAAAGAATTGATGCTTTTGAATTGTGGTGCTGGAGACGTCTATTGAATATACCATGGACTGCCAAAAGAACCAAGAAATCTGTCCTAGAAGAAGTGCAACCAGAGTGCTCCTTGGAAGCAAGAATGGCCAAACTGCGTCTTACATATTTTGGACATGTAGTCAGGAGAGATCAATCCCTGGAGAAGGACATCATGTTTGGGAGAGTGGCAGGTCAATACAAAAGAGGAAAACCCTCCACCAGATGGATTGACACAGTGACTGCAACAATGGGCTTAAACATAAATAAGATCGTTTGCCTGGCACAGAATCGGCAAGTGTTTTGATCTGCTGTACATAGGGTCACTATGAGTCGGAGTCGACTCGACGGCACCTAACAACAATAATCATCAATACCTATTGGTATCTAGTGCACACAGCAGATGCTTCATGAATAAGTAATTGATAAGTGATTGCAACCTGCCCATTTCTATACAACAATCTATTGATGAAGCTGAGAATTTTGATATTTCAATATCCAGAGTATATCTCCAGGGCTTCTTTTTCAAACTAAAAGTAGAAGACATGGAGGAGGTAGCTGGAGCTTAGAGAGGATGAGGTTGGAAAGCTTTGGAAATATTCAACATATAAATAATAGTTAAAACTATAAAAAAATCATCATCCAGGGGAAATGTATTCACATAAATGTATGACAACAATACTACTGATGGAACTCTGGGAAATACTTACATTTATACAGAACAGAGTAAAAGGCTTGGAGAAGTTTTTTTCTAAAAAACCAGAGCCATGAAAGGCAAGAAGAATATAATTTCAAGAAAGAATGTATATTGTTACACATTAAAAGAGAATAAGAGGTAGAATGAACACTGAAATGAGAAGACTGATTTTGTCAAACAGGGATGACAACCTTATGAAAGTTTTACTTGATGAACAGACAGCATTAGTTTGAAAAGTGGATGGTGTACTGGCAACTGAGCAGGTGAATGGATCACTGCAGGAGAACACAATTGACTAGAAGGTGAGGAAAGCTGTAAATCTAGAATATTCTTTTAAGAAGTATGGCAGTAAAGAAAAGAAAAGGCAGCACAATAAGAGTCAGAACTGAGTAAGAAGAATTTTAGAAGAGACTGCAATAATGGAAGACAGAGAAAAGAAGCACCAGAGAGACTGAAATCCTAAAAGAGGGTATATAATTGCTTAAAAAACAAACCCAGGTCCCAGAAAAGGATGGATGAGAATTAACACAGATAAGGGTTTTAGTCTTGGAAATGAGTGTTCAATTTCTTCCTTCAAACAGATGTGAAGGGCATGAGGCAATAAAGATAGAGATACTTGGTGGAGTCTGTGTTTTGATGGCCTTATTTTCTCCACAAAGGGAGAAAAAGCCAGGTAGCCAATAAAAGCTAAGAAATAGGTGGCACAGTAAGTGAGGGAAACATATTTAGAAGGAACACTTGAGGAAGATCTGGAAAATCCTTTCCAGAGAACCAAGCCCTGGCACATCCTCACAGCTAAGTGTAGGCCATCAGACAGACTCAGCCAAACAAAGACAATACTTACTATTCCAGAACCAAGATCATTTCTGATGGAGTCTCATAAACTTCATGTAAATTAATGACCCAAGGATTTTCCTGTGCTAGTTCAAGTACAGCAATTTCATGAATTATTTCCATTCGACAATCTTGGCCTTTTCTTCTTTTTCTCATGAACTTTGCTGCAAATTCTTTTCCAGAATCTTTCTTTATACATTTCCTCACCACTGCAAATTTCCCCCTAGAATTAAACAAAAATATTCATGGTTAAAGTTGACAATTTTCCAGAGATGGCTAATAAAAAAGAAAGAAAGAAAGAAAAAAAAAGTTCTAAATATCCACTGGTGGATACTGAAATTTAGCTCATTCAATCACAAAAGGAGCAATATCACTTGGGACTTTCCATAGGATACACATCTATAAATTGACAGATTCATCAAATAAAATGTAATCTATCACCCCAAAATATCATTTTTCTAAAGAGAATAACTACTATCATTTGAATGACTGTCACCTTCCAAATGGTTCATGTATTGGAAACTTATAGCCGTGGCAATGGAATTGGGAGGCGGAATCTTTACGAGGTGATTAGGTCATGTGGGCAGAGCCCTCATAAACGCATTTACGCAATTACCACAGGAGTGGCTTCCTGATAGAGGGAGGAATCTGGTACCCTTCCCTTTCTCTCCAGCTAGTGCTCTTGCCCACGGGATGATTCAGCAAGAAGGCCCTTGCCAGACATGGTCCTTCAATTTTGGACTTCTCAGAACTGTGTGCTAAATAAATTTCTGCTCATTATAAACAGCTTATGGTAGTGTGTTATAGGAGCACACAATGGACTAAGACAAAAATCAAATATTAAAGTCAATATTTTTGCAGGCACATATAAAAAACTCATTTTTTTTTGCTTTATACATAAAATTATTTAAATCTTAAAAAAAAGCCATTTGACTTTTTACTAGAAATTGGTCACTAGACTCCTTACTATAATGAATTTCACTCTCTTCAACTCTAAAGAACACCATCACCTTTCAAAATGATTAAAGGATTTTCCAGATCATCTTCATGTGTTCCTCATAAATACCTTTACCACACTTACTGTGCCACCTAGTTCTCAGCTTTTATTAAACACCAGGCCTTTTCTCCTCTTTTATTCTTCATGCAGCATCATTCTAACTACAGCAACAACTTGAACAGTCTCATTTTCATGTCAGATAGATACAGCAAGCACTACAGTTTGTCAATAAACTAATAAGCAAGTAAGCTGAGCGCAGTGGCACATGCCTGTAATACCAGTGATTCAGGAGGTGGAAGCAGGAAGATCACAAGTTCGAGACCAGAGGCAGTCTGTGTAATTTATAGAGACCATGTCTCAAAAAAAGTAAAAAAATGGGCTGGGGTGCAGCTCAGTGGTCCAGTACTTGCAAAGCATGCAAGCGCAAGGCCCTGGGTTCAACCTCCACTCCCGCAAAAACAAAACAACAACAACAATAACAAAAAAACAACTAATAAGCAAGTCAAATAGGGGAATCAGCATAACATATTAAGGGTACGATGAACTCTTAAATTAGATGTAGGCCCAAATACCACAAATGGCACTTCACACAGAATCCTAGGCAATTTAGTCATTTTTTTATCTGTACAAAGGGACACAAAATCTGTTTCAGAACTGTGAGAATGTAAGTGCAGTCATCCCTCAATATCACAGCAAGCAACTGAGGGCCTATGGGAGATTGGTTCCACAAAATCCAACAATGCTCAAGTCTCATATATAAAAATGATGTGTTGTTGTTAGGTGCTGTCAAGTCATATTCAACTCATAGCCACCCTCACAGGATTTTCAATGGTTGATTGTTTCAGAAGTGGACTGCCACATGCTTCCCCTACTTTTGCTGTGCTGGGGATCGAACCTGGGTCCTCAGTGCAGAGCAGCGGTCTACCACCAACTGAGCTAAACTCCAGCCTATAAAGTGGTACAATAACTGCATATAACTTATACACATCCTCCCTTATACTTGAAATCATCTCTAATTACTTATAATACTTAGTACATATTACTTATAATACTTAGTAAAATGAAAGTATTAAATAAATATTTGCTATATTGTTTGGGGAATTAGATGCATTTTTCTCCTGAACATTTTCTATCCATAGGTGGTTAATCTACAGATACGGAGGGCCAATTGTACATATAAAATATGTCAACTGTTTAGCATGGTACCACAGAGTTAATGCTTATTACCCATAAATATCCAATAAATCCTCAGGGCGGGGGGCTGGGATTTAGCTCAGTTGGTAGAGCACCGCTTTGCAGTCTCTGAGGTCCTTGGTCCGATTCCCAGCACCGCAAAAATGAGAGAAGGACAATGGCAATCCACTCCTGAGGCAATCCTGAAACAATGAGCCATTGAAAACCCTATGAGGAGTTCTATCAATCCGACAGGACTCAATGGCACCTAACAACAACAATAACAAATTCCTGGGTTGGAAAACAACTTAGAAATCATGTAAATTTTTATCTACTGCCAAGTGTCAAAGTCTTCTTTCACACTATGAGATAACTTCTTCCACCACTGGGCACTCTGTTTTGTTTAGTTGAGACAGGATTTTGCTTTGTAGCCTAGCTTGGCCTTGAACTTCTGATCCACTTGCTTCAGCCTCCCAACTGCTGAGGTTATAGGCATGTACCACCAGGACAAGCAGTGCATGTTGTTTTGATAAAGTTTTTATTACAAGGTGAACCCTGATTTCAACTTATGGACTAGTCTGAGTCCTGTGCTGAGCTGAAGAAAACAGACCTCACTCTCTTTGCCCTGTGACAGTCTTATCAGATACTGAACACAATCAGTTAACTGCCACTCCTTCTTTCCTTTCTCCATTTGCCATCATTTCTCATCCTCATGGGATTTTTGATTCCCTCATTATGATGGCTTATCAGAAAATGTGCCAATCAAATACTGAAACACATACTGCAGGTACAATTTGATCAAAGTGTTACAGGGTTATTATTTTGTTCTTAGCACAATACAGTCTAATATTACTTGCTTAAAAACTTGACAGGTTCTTCATATTTCAAACTGGACTGGTAAATAAACTACCCAGACCTTTTCGCCCTTGAATTTTTATCAAGACAATATCCTCATACTATAATTTTTAAACATTTTTTAAAAAACTTAAGCACAAGGCTTTAATTCGATTTGTTAAATTACTAACTTCTGGAGTTTGGTTCATCTACAGTTGTACCATCCTGGTGTCCACATCAGATCTCAGAAGCTAAGCAGGATTGGGCCTGGATAGTACTTGGATGGGAGACTGCCTCGGAATGCTGGGTGCTATAGGCTTGGGAGAAAGACCTGGCAGTCCACTCCCAAAACAGTAAGCCATTGAAAACCCCATGAATAGCAGAGAAGCACTGACAATAGTGCTGGGCAAGGCACAGTGTTAGGTAGTGTTTCGTCTGCTGTGCATAGGGTCCTATGAGTCAGACCTGACTTGAGGGTAACTAACAACAATAGGCTTTGGTTCATCACTCTACACTACTAATATAATTTTGAGTACTAATTCTTTCTTCCCAGCAATTGTTAACTGCAAATGATTTTCAATCCTTCTGTACTTTTGTTACCGTTAGTAATAAAAACAATGAATGAGAAATCTTTAGGCATATCTCCATGGCTGTTCCATGCAGTAATAATCTATCCCAAAGCACCCTATTCAGATCAAAGTTCTTTTGTTCACAGAAATAGGTAAAACTCATTGCTCCTTTTATTTTATCCAACAAAATCATTAGGGTCACATCTCCACCATGCTTTAAAACAAAGGTTCCAATGACTTTCGGATTCTTTTGAGAAAGAAAAAAAATTTAGGAATTTGATTTTTTTTCATATCTGTGTGTCAGAAATTTCAAAAGAAGCGAAAGTTCAATTTGTAAAAAACAATATGAAGTGAAGTGTTCACATATCATTGAGGGCAATCATGTTCCTGGTAAATTAGAAATGACTCAGTTGAGGTTGGGTGTGCTGGCACACACATAATCCCAGCAACTCCAAAGGCTGAAGCAGGAGGATCATTTGTTCACGGCCAAAGACAGCCTGTGCTAGAAATCCTGTCTCAAAAAATAAAAAGGGGGATGGGGTGCAGCTCAGTGCGGGAATACTTGTCTGGCATATGTGAAGCCAAGGGTTCAATACCCCAGTACTTTAAACACACACACATATACACACACACGCGCATGCAGGCACACCACGTTTAATTCAAGGCAATGCAGTACTGTGTAGTAAGTAAAATATCACTTATTCTTTAGCCCCAAAGTGTACTTTTGAGGACTATAGGGAAAGACAAGGGAGTCAGCAAACAGACCTGGATTCACTCATATCCCACAGCCTGCAAACTATGAGAACCCTGTTACAGGAACAGTCATAGCTCTTCTCTGTACTACCTCTGTCTGCTGTCACACTACTCACCCATTTCTTTGGGAACCAGAATTCAGTTGTCACTGCTCTCCTTACACATCAATGACTTCTCTGACCCCACTTCTGCTTTTGTGCTTCATTCTCCACAGTTTTTGTTTTGTTTTTTTATTTTTTCCTTTTTCATCATATCATGCACTATATACTGGAGGTTGGCAAACCTTTCTGTACAGTTAAAATACAGCAAATATTTTTGGTTCTGCAGAAAAATGGTCTCTACTGAAGTCCACTGTTGTAGACCAAAAGCAGCCATACACCAAAGGTAAATAAAAAGGTATGGCTGGGTTCCTGTAAAACTTCATGGATTATGGAAATCTGTATTTCATAATATATCCATGTCATTCAACATTACTCTGAACTCTGATTTTTTCAACTATTAAAAAATACAAAAACATGATTTGCTCATGAACTGTGCAAAAAATAGGGAAGTGGCTATAGTTTGCTGACCCCTATATGATGCCAGGCTGAAAAACACTCTCCCACTGTTCTGATGGGCACACCTCTGCAAGGGACACTGTGTCAGCAGATCATAGTGATTTAAGGAAGCATGTGTGGCCTTCATCTCTTAATGACTGGTGTCAGGAGAGGGGGCTGTTAAAACCACTCAAGGAGGAGACGGAAAGAGATGAAAGAGATTTCTGGGAGCTGTTCTTTTCTTAGGGCCACATGGTACAAAGAAACATGAGGCACCACATTCAAGATGCAGAACTCCAGTAAACATTCTCGGAATCGCATCATTACAGAGTTTCCTAAATTACATACCCACAAAGGGGCCAATATGCATACCTTACCATGGTTCCATGGTAAAAACTGTGGCTGTTTCTCAGCCTTTAACTTTAGATTAGTGAGGCTTTTATACAATTTTTCTTTTTAAATGATGTTTCTCTGACATTGGGACCACAGGTTCACAAAGAGACTTGCGGCTGATGAGATTCAAAAAGCATAAGATATTTACTCCATACATATTTTCTTTGTTACGTTAAAAGACTAACTTCTTCTTGGAATACACAGTTATTACAATTTTCAGAGCTGTTCCTTTTTTTTTCACAAACAACTTCAGTTCACTATGCACAAAGCTGAGAACTGAGGTTTTCACTAAACATTTTGGGGTACACTATCCAACAATAGCCTGCAGCCATACTACTGTGGCATCTGATCCTGTCAGATCTCAGAAGCCAAGTAGGGTCAGGCCTGGTTAGTTACTTGGATGGGAGGCTACCTGGGAACACCAGGTGCTGTAGGCTTTGGAGATGGACCTTGCAACCTACTCCCCCAAAAAAACAATCAGCCACTGAAAACCCTATGAATAGCAGAGTAGCAATGACAACTGTGTTTCATCTGTTGTACATAAGGTCGCTATGAGTTGGACACTGACTTAAAGGCACCTAACAACAACAACAACAAACCCAACAATAACATAATCCAGAGTAGAGAGAAAGGAAAGACACACAGGCAGCTATGACAGAAAGGGACATTGGAGTTGTGTCTACTATGCCAAGTTCCCTAAGAACAAAGACCAAGTCTTATTCATCTTACTTCTCATCTTTAGATCTCCACAGAACAACGTGGCCGATGTGCAAATATATCCCTTAGCACACTGACTAGATATACTATTATTATTTTGTTAAATAAAAATGTATGGCAGCTTAACCACATAAACTTTACTATATTAGACTATTTGCCACTCTTTCTTCATTGAACTTTCCTGCCACTAAGGCTTGTTTGTTTTATTGTAAATAGCTGGTGTATCTTACATCACTTCTACCAAAATTCTATACATTCTTTATAGCACTGCTCAAATATTACTTCCTCCATAAGACCTTTCAGTGGCATATCATCTTGTATATACACAGGACAGTGACTGATCCATTACATTTGAGAATAACTTCCAGAGCCTAGCGTAGTGCCTTATGTGCTTGATACAGAAATACGATATAGTCACACATCTCTTAAATGATAGGGATATGGTTTGAGAAATGCATCCTCAGGCAATCTCATTATTGTAAGAACACTTTTGAGTATATTAACATAAACCTAGATGGTAGAGCCAATGACACACCTAGGCTATATGGTAAAGCCTGTTGATTCTTGTTTACAAACCTGTATAGCATGAATCTGTACTGAACGCTGTTGGCAATCATAACACAGTGGTAAATATTTGTATATTTAACATACTCAAAATATCTAAAATATACAGGAAAAATATGAGATAAAATATTTTTTAAAAGGTACACCTGTATTGTTGTTGTTGTTAGGTGCCGTCAAGTTGATAATCTGACTCATAGCGACCCTCTGTACAACATGGGAAACACTATTGTCAGTGCTTCTCTGCTGTGCATAGGGTTTTCAATGGCAGATTGATTTTTGGGAGGGGGTTGCCAGGTCCTTCTCCCAAGCCTACAGTTTCTGGTGTTCCCAGGCGGTCTCCCATGAAGGTACTAACCAGGCCCGACCCTGCTTAGCTTCCGAGATCTGATGGGATCGGATGCCACAGGGCTATGGCTGCAGGCCCACACCTGTCTAGGTCACTTATTATCAAAGGAGCTTACAGGACTAAAGTTGCTCTGGGTGAGTCAGTGTGTGAGTGGTGAGAAAATGTGAAGGTGTGGAACATTACTAGACTCTATAAACATAGTATACTTAGTATATGCTAAATCTCTAAAAAATTTTTTCTTTCTTCAATAGTAAATCTTAACTTACTTTTTTACCTTTTTTTAACCTTTTTGAATCTTTTAAAATAACACTTAGTTTAAAATACACACACTCTGCAGGTGACAGGAACTTTTCAGCTCCATTATTTTATGTGACCATTGTCATACATAATGCTGTTAAGAAGCGCATGACTGTATGTGCTTAATTTTATTGAAGTGATGTCCTAAAAGTAAAGAAGTTCCAATCGAGACTTAGAATAGAGTCTATCTTCCTTACTTCTGAAAAACAACAAAAAGCATAAAACATCTGTTGACTCAAAGTATAAAAATCAGTGAGTACATTCAAATAAGGCATCAACATGACTGATAAGAACAGGCAGAGCTTTAATGGTCAAACTTGGGCCAGAGGCACCAGACTGCACCTGTAGCCCCCAACTACGTGGGAGGCTGAGCTGGGAGGACTGCTTAAGCCCACAAGTTCCAGACCAGACTGAACAACACAGTGAGATCCTGTCTCTAAACAGAGACATACGTACATAAATCTCAAACTTGGTTTTTAGGTTCTGGCTAGAGACTATGTAATCTTGCGTATTTTGTCAATTAGCACCTATCTTACAGGATAGTGAAGACTAAACAAAACTATATTTCTAAGGTGCAAAGCATTCAGCAAATCATCAGTAATCAATAGTTATTTTGTTGTTTGGGCAGTAATTTCAGATCTATGATATAACCAATGACAAAAATTTATACAAAAACATCAGAAAACAGAGGAGTTGTGGAGGTGAATTTTTTTTGTTGTTGTTTATTTGTTTGGTGCTGGAGATCAAACCCAGGGCCTTGAACATGCTAGGCAAATGTCTCTCTGCCACTGAGGCTCAGCCGCTAGAGATGATTTAATCTGAATTCTATATAACATGTAAATTACTAGTCCTTCTTACCTAAAGAAGTGAAACCATGACTGTATCTATTTAGCTTACTAATGTATTTGGCTCAATAACAGATTTTATACAATTTTGTTATAGTTTTACAGAGAGATTGAAACTGATTAAATCTTTACATCCATGTATTTTACATTAAGACATACTTCCTAAATAACTGCTGTTGACGAATCATAAACATAGCCAATTTTCTTTTGTCTAAAATATCAGATTACCCCAAACTGTATGTAAATATAATTCTTCACATGAATGAGTAGTTGCCAAGAAATCTTAAATAACAGTTGTCCAGAAACCAGGCAGTTTCTATATGTATAATATTATTTAACAAGCATCTTTATATTTTCAAAGAAATTATAACATAATTTATGGCACATGCGTAAGTAATTATATGATTTAAATCTGAAGCCATTACCTACAGACATCAATCAAGGTACACTGTTCCCACAGTAAACTCAACCCCTAAACTGTCTTTCAGCTTGAATAGTCTCTTATTCTCTCATAAAAAGTCCTTGCTGGTCCGTTATCCCTAACTGCTCTCAGGAGCATGAGATAGGACAAACCCATGCACACTAAGGCCCAAGTGGGGAGAGAACTATCTGATGCTGAACCATTTGTTCCAGTTTGGATCTCATTAGCATATCCTCCAATCAAAACTAAGGGAAACGCTTTAATTACAAGACAGACTAAAGATTATTCTTTAAAAAACATCTGCAGTATAATGGGAATGATTTCAAAGTCAGGAGTCACAACTTTGCCCTCTTTTAGAAGACTCCATCTCTGATTTGGTTTTCTTATCTGAAAAACAGGGCTTTCCAAACAAGTCTGTGCTGAGAAACAATAAGATAATGGATATAAAAGCACTTGTAAAATTTTAAAGCCTATACATGTATGAAAGACCTGTTCCAACAGGGAGCTCATATTTATAATATTTCCCCCCTTGGACAATTAAAAAAATGTAGCATAAAAGATAAAAGACAAAATTTTAAGATAAAATTTATGAATATATTTAAAAATGTTAAAGTTGTGGACTAGATAATAAAAAAACACACAAGGCAAATCATCTTACTTGAAATTAGTACCACATTAAATTTATAAAACATCTTTCTGTTCCTGTATTACGAATAAACTCAAGGGAAATCAACGTGAAAAAAATCTCAGAACTCAAGTTCGTTTGTCCTGTGCCTCAGAAATGAAGTCACTGATGTGGTTTACATTGGCACACATCCTGACTCAAAGAAAGGTATCAAGCCTTAGTAATAAGGAGTCAAACTTGAAGCAATAAAAGAAAAGCTTACATCATGTATTTACACACATTTATGTTCTTATGGATTTTGCTGGAGACAAAAAGAATGATATTTCTTAAAATGATCAACATTTCATTCTGTCATTTCTCTGCAATCAATATTGACCACTTAAAAACTTCTCTTTGAACTGCCCTTGTATTGAGAGCTTTATATCGCTGATAAAATAACACCTAAAAGAAACTGATTTCTGTTTAACCAGTTAACTCTGTGAGTCCTTTTTGTTTTACTAAATGAAAGGCCACATCATATAATGGACACATCTATTTTTTTTCACATCATAAAATATAACATGGGCAATTTTGTAAATTATAAATAAGCATGAAATAGTTATATCAGAAATATATCAGACTAAAGTTAACAGATGGAAAAATAGGCAAGTTTTCTATCATACTATCATGCACAAACACATTCAACTATGTTAAAACCATAATATACTGTCAAAATTTATGAACCTTAAACAAGTGTGGCTTATAACACAAAGCAGAACTTTTACTTCCTGAAACTTGTAAACAATACCTGTGTCTTTTGCAGTAAGACTCCATTACTTTTGCCAGAGACAGGGCATATTTCTCAACTGTGCAGGTTTTCCTATTTTTGTTCTCTGGTTACATTTAGAATAGTAACATTTATTGAGTTACACAATGAATTACATTTATTGAGTGCTTCTCCTTAGCTAAGCACAGCCTTGAGGCTATAGATATGTTTTATTTAATTCATTCAACAACTCTATGAGGAAATCCATGGTTAAGTAATGTACTCAAGTCCATATAACTAGTAAAACCCAAGATTCAATCCTAGACTGACTGACTCCAAAAACCAAGTTCTTAACAACTGCACTAAAGGCCACAATAAAAAAGGGGTCCAAAAAGGAAAAAAAATGATTAATTTTATTTTTCAGTTTCAGGCTCTTGCATCGAGTATCTATCTAACTACCTTGTTCAGTTGCCTCAGGACTTATTTCTTTCAAAAAGAAATATATATATATATATAATATAAATATATAATATATATGGGGCTGGGATTTAGCTCAGTTGGTAGAGTGCTGCACTGCAGTCTCTGAGGTCCCGAGTTCAATTCCCAGCACTGTAAAAATGGGAGAAGGGCCTGGCAATCCACCCCACGGCAATCCCAAAACAGCCATCGAAAACCCTATGAGGGTCACTATGAGTCGGATACAGACTCAACGGCACCTAACAACAACAACATAATATATATAAAATATATACACACACATATATAATATATATATATACATATATATGAAAAAGTCAGCAGAAGATATCACAATTTAAAAAACGAAACAAAACTTTACAGACAAGCTAATGTTATAGAGATTAAAACAAAAGTTGAAAGAAACATTCCTCAAAGAATAAGTACCATAACACCTGACAGGTTACATATCAATTTTTCAGATTAAATCATTCCTTATAAAGTCTACAAGGTAGTGCTTGCCACCTGATAACATTTTGTAGTGCCAGTTTCCCTTTTGAGTACAAAGCCAGACAACTCAATCAAATAATAGAAAACTTGGTTTTTCTTGTAATCAGGGTTACTTAAGAATGTATGGAATTTCAACAAATTAGAATATCTAGCTGAGTCAGTAGCTCCGTTCTCTTGTGTCATAATTAAGGCATGCTCAGAGTCAGCCAATTAATGTCTAGCACAGTAAAGTTAAAAAGTTAAATCTTGTTCTGGAAATTTTTTGTTGTTGTTTGTTTTGTTTTTGTTTTTGTTTTAAGCCTGGGAATAAGTAAGACAAGTTTAAGGTGCCTCCCCCTCTCCCCTGGGGGAACAAAATCATATTCCTAATAGTTCCGAGACCCCAGCTGAAGGCTGTCATAACTGTAAAGGTCTTTCCCATCACAAGGAGCTATTTTGCAAGCATGACAAGTGTTTGCAATGAAAGCAAACATGAATGCTCTGTGCAAGGCCCAGAGGTGTGCCTTAAAGGCACTACAGCTTCACAGCACTTCCATGAGGTGAGAACTGTCGCTACACCGATTTTATGAATGCACAAAATGAGGCTGGGGAGTCTAATCCACCTAAGGCAAACACAGCAGGGAGAGCTAGGATATGAACTTGAGTCTGCCCCCAAAGCCAATGCATTTGACGGCTTCTCCCATCTGTTCTCAAGGAAGCTGAGTCTCCAAACCCCATAGAAGTCCCCGTCACCCGTCTTCCACACACCAAAGCAAAGAGTCCGGACAACCTTCACCTCTCACAACTGTAACAGACACGAAGTTGTACGCCCTTCTTTTCCCCCGTAAAAGAGTGGGGCGGCGAGAAGAGGAGAGCCGGCTCCCAAGCAGAGTGCAGAGGTGCGAAAAGGGCCAAGCGCCTGGGAGTTGACACCAAGCTGAAACCGAGGCGCAGAGACCCAAATGTTCTGAAACTGAGCACAAAACCAGCCAAGAAAACGAAAATGCTGAAGGCAGCGGAAGACAGCCGGGAAGCCATCATGTCACTGCAAAGGAAGCTGTCACACCGCGGCCACACTTCACAAAAGCCACGCACCGGTGGACCCGCCCGGAAGGGCTCAGGGCGAGTCCGCACCGACTCCCTCCGACCGGCTTTCCTTTGGCCACGCCGCCGCCGGCGCCAGAGAGCGGCGAGGCTCCCACGCTCCTCGACTCCGAACACCGCACAGGCTGGCGGGCGCTGGCGGGGGAAGCGGGGCCCTGAGCTCTTCCCGCTGGGCTACCCTGCCAGGGGCCTCGCCCTGGAGCCCACCGGCGCGGGGACCGGTGGCCCTGGCGCCCCTAATCGCCGCCAGCACCCAAGTTTGTGCCGAGTCACACGCGCGTTATCTGCGCTCGCACCGCCGCTCCAGCGCGGCGCTTATCGACCGGCCCCGGCATTCTCGGCGCCGCGACGGCCCGGCGCGTCCTCACCTGCCCAGCTCCCGGCCCGGGCTCAGGCTGTAGCCGTCCTGGAAGGGCTCGGCGCGCACAGCAGCGCGGATCTCCGTCAGCAGCCCGCGGGCCTGGGGCTGCGGCGGTCGGCGCTGGGCACCCTGACCCCGGCCGGTCGGGCCCGAGCCTGAGGCGGCGGCCGACGACGAGCTACCGCTGCCCGGCTTCTCCAGAGGGATCATGGTGCTAGGGCGCTTGTCCTTTCCGGCCGTCCGGCTCGCTCCCAGCAGCCGGCGGGGAACCGCCCGCCACCGGCTGCTCGCAGCTGTTCAAGGAAACTGAAGCCGCCGGCTCTCCCCGCGCCGCCCTCCGACTACTGGTTGCAGGCTCCCGGCAGCTCTGCCTCGCGCCCGGCCCCGCCCCTCGCTGATCTGCCTGGACCGGTGGTGTGTGGGGTGAGGTCCTTGAGCTCCCAGGGCTTCTCCCGCTCCCTCTGCAGACCAGAAGGAGAAGGTGCAGCTTGGCGAGGGCGGAAGGGCGCGCCCTGCCTCGGCGATCTGAACGTGACTCACAGCGCCACCCTTTGGCCAGGAGGACTGATAGTTGTGCTGATGTTCACATCTGAAAGTTCCAAAAGCTGCCCCTGGGTTAAGTAAAGGAAGGTGTAAGACCTGCGAACAGGAACTTCACAATCCACTTTCTCTTGGGTGGGTAGGGAGGGGTGGTCAGGCTCTGATCCAGTCTGCTGTACAGCTCGTTTGACTGGGGGCTTTGCCTTGGCTACTTCCTATCTTCAGAGATGGAGTAGGAGTTCTGTAAATTATTAAGCATGCACACCAGCCCAGTGAGGTAGACCCTATTATACTGTCTGCATGCTTCTCTGTATTTATTTTTGAGGCGTTCTTGTCTATTCTTATGGCTTTAATTACGTCCATGATTACAAAATTTATATCTCCAGCTTCTATTCCCAGAACTTCAGACTTGTATGTTCAACTGTGCATTTGATACCTCCACTTAGATGTTAAATTAGCTTCTCAAACTTAACCCATACAAAAGTAAGTTCCTAATCACCTTCACAAATGCATTCCTATCAAGTTCCTTCATCTTGCTTTCTCCACCTCAGTTCTCACCTTTATCCTTGTGGTTGTTCAGGCCAAAAACTTGGATCAGCATTGACTGTTCCCTTTTTCTGATACCCTTCATCGAGTTTGTCAGTAAACTTTCTTGGCTTTACCTTTAAGCTATATGCAAGATCAATTACTTCTCTCCACTTCCCCACTACCATTATGATTTGAGTCACAGTTATCCCCTGTCTTGATTATTGTGGTTGCTTACTAAGTGGATCACCTGCTTCCACTATGTTTCCTCTGTAATCTCAGTTTATTTTCAAGGCAATGAAAGTGATACTTTAAAACTCCAAATCAAATAATATCTTTGCTCTCCTCAAACTCTTCCAGTGGAGTTTTTCTTCTGATAATGATGGACTTCTTTATTTGCGATCAATACCCTCCCTGAGAAATATTAGAAAAGTTGGCAAAGTTAAAAAAAATGTGCTTGAAGGCATCAGGGAACTTCAAAAGCAGCAAAGACTTGGAAGACTGAAATCCTG
The DNA here is from genome assembly GCA_007922755.1 of Pedetes capensis. Classification (NCBI taxonomy): domain Eukaryota; kingdom Metazoa; phylum Chordata; class Mammalia; order Rodentia; family Pedetidae; genus Pedetes; species Pedetes capensis. The sequence goes on from VMDO01005147.1 coordinate 57,854, forward strand.
GAAACAAAGGCAGCCCATGAAAGCACCACTTTTCCATTAAATATTTGGTGACTCTAAGACAAGAACTGAAAGGTGAGAATGTAACAGGGATTTCAGCTATCATATGAGGTGGTTGTTGTTGTTGTTAGGTGCCATCGAGCTGGTATCCGACTCATAGCCACCCTCATAGGGTTTTCAATGGCTGACTGTTTCGGGATTGCTTTGGGAGTGGATTGCCAGGTCCTTCTCCCATTTTTGCGGTGCTGGGAATTGAACTCGGGACCTCAGAGACTGCAGCACAGTGCTCTACCAACTGAGCTAAATCCCAGCCCTCATATGAGGTTAGAGTGTCAAAAAATTAGGTTTAGAGCCAGACATGGTGATGCATGCCAAGGTAGGAGGATCACAATTTCAAGGCCAGAGGCAGCCTGTGTAAAAGTGAGATGCTGACTCAAAATAAAAAATTGAAAAGAGGTTGGGGGTACAGCTCAGTGGTAAAGCACTTGTCTAGCATGTGTAAGGCCATGGGTTCTAAGTGTCCCCCAAAATCATATGTTTGAAAGTTTAGTCCTGATGTAGTGGCACGGTTTGTGGAGGCTGTGGAACTTTGGGAGGTGGGACTTGGCTTTGAGGAAGCAGCACCCTGGGGGAAAGGACTTGGAGGTTTTTACCTGGACCCCAGGTTCCTGTTGCTCTTTTTGCCAAGATGTGATGTCATCTGACATGTACCCCACCTGCTTGCCCCACTACCATGCCATACACCTGCCCTGCCTCTGTGGACAGAAACCCTCTAACCATAAGCTCTCAGTAAATCTCTCACACCTAAGTTTGTTTTGATTAGTTTCTATGTCATAGTGACATACCAGTTGACTAGTATAGACAGTGTCTTGCTAAGTTATGTAGGCTGCCTCTGGCTTTGAACTTGCAGTCCTCCTGCCTTGACCTCACAAAAAACTAGGAATACAGTCATGTGCCACCATGACTGGCTCAAGAGACGTCTTTAATAGAAGGTAACAGAAAGGTTGAAAGAAAAAGGATGGAAAGAATTATGACATCTAAATGGTATCTAATGAAACCTGTATTGCTATACAAATATTAGGCAAAATGGATTTTAAGGTAAGATGAATTATTAAAGATAAAAATATTGTTAATGATGAAATGATCAATATATTAGGAAGTTGTAACAATTCTAAATTTGTGTGATATTAAAAATATAGGATTGAAATATATGAGCCCAAACAACAGGAATAAAAGGAGAAATATACAAATCTGCAGCCATAACCTGAGATAACACCCTTTCTGAAACTGATAGAGCAAGAAGACAAAAAGAGAGTTCTAAAAGTTTTTGATGGTATAATTAACAAATAACTGATATATGTATATGTATATATATGTGTGTGTGTGTGTGTGTGTGCCACTGCAGAATGTGTACCCTCTGATGTAAAGAGAACATTGATTCATCATATACTAGGTCATAAAGGGCATTGCAACAATTTCAAAGGATTGCAATTCTATAGAGTATGCTCTGTGACCATAGTAGAATTAATCAAGACACCAAATGTTACTTATTATTTTGAGATACCATAACCTCAACCAATAACCTTATAAAATCATAAAAAGGGAAAGAAAAGAAAGAAAAAGAAAAATACTGACTAAAAAATAGTACAAATTATCAGTAATTTTAAAAAGATTTAAATGGCATAAATATAATATTGGGCTAAAGTTTAGCTCAGATGGTAGAGTGTCACTCTGCACTTTCTGATGCCCTGAGTTTGATCCCACACACTGCAAAAGCCAGAGAAGGACCTAGTAGCCAACTCCTGAAAGAATCTGCCATTGAAAACCCTATGAATAGGAGAAAAACACTGACATAGTGATAGAGTTGGGGAGTACTTCTTTCTGTTGTGCATAGGGTTTTCTATGAGACGCAACTCAATGGCACCTGACAATAACAATGATACAATATCAGAAAGGAAGAATTCAAATCACTAGGAAGGAAGAGAAATATTGTTAGATGTAGACAATTCAAATGCATTTCTAGAATATACAAAAGAGTGGACTGAAAAGCATTAAAATCAATAAATTTTTGTAAAGACAGTTACACTGAATAAAACTAAATCAACGGCACTTTTTTTTTTCTTTTGCTGTGTTGGGGATTGAACCCAGGACTTCATACATGTTAGGCAAATGACCTACCACTGAACTATCTCCCAAACCTTCAACAGTGTTCATATATAAAAGCAATAGGAAGCATGAAAGATAATGGGGAAATTATTCCACTTGCAATTGCATGAAATGTAAAGTATGTAAAAACAGTCTAACAAAAAATGCAGAAAGCCTACATTTTATTTTGAAGATCATAATAATTCTAAGAGGCATAAGAGATGACTTCAATAAACAGAGATACACAGTGGCTTCTTAGTTGAAAAGTTTAGGTACTGTGATTCTTTGGAAATCAATCAACAAATTTAGCAGAATTCTAAAAAATTCCCAAAACGTTTTTTTGGAACTTGTTAAAATTTATCCCAAAGTATATCATGAAGAATGTTCAAGTGAGAATAGTTAGGAAAATTTTGCAAAGTATAATTTGTGAGGAGAGAGCTGTCCTAAAAGACATTAAAATGTATTATGAAATAAGACAGGTCAGTGTAGCAGGATGGTTTTGAAATTGAGTTGAAATGTAGAAGAAACCAAAAATAAGCCCCATATCTTCTAAATCAACAAATGTGAAAAAACTATGAAATCTAGAAAGAAATAACATAACAATTAGTTGATTTTTGAAAGAAGTAATTTCTAAATAATAAACCAGTGGAAAAACTCCAAGAAAAATATTTGACTAACAATTCAAAATTCTTGCATATCAAAATGCCATATGCAAAATTAAAAGGCGAACAACCTGAGAAAATATTTGTAAAGTGGAATTTTGTGTCATAGACAAAAATAATATCCTAAATAAAGAACATATAATCAAGGCCATGCAAAACTATATTAGATAGAAGTCAAAGAAGATAGAAAATAATTTTTAAAGAGACAAACATAATAGATCCATATAAAATATTCAAATTTACCAGTAAGGAAAGAAATAAAATTTAACTGTGGAGTTCAATTTTTACCAGTTAAATCAGCACAGAACCTTAGGGTAATTCAATGACTAGTGTTAGTGATAATAGAGGGAAATATTGGGAGGATAAAAACATAAATGCTTTTTCTCCCTTTCTTTTGTTCTGATGTGTATATTTTACATATCTTTCTGAAAACTCAGATATCACTTTCTGTTGGGCTCTCTGCTTGATTCTGGTGCTGGGATTTAGCTCAGTTGGTAGATAGAGCGCCACTCTGCAGTCTCTGAGGTCTCAAGTTCAATTCCCAGCACTGCAAAAATGGAAGAAGGACATGGTGATCCACTCCCAAGGCAATCCCAGAAACAATCAGCCATTGAAAACCCTATGAGGGTCACTATGAGTCAGACACTACTTAACTGCACCTAACAACAACAACAACAACCTGATTCTAGAAGTCTACCTATCCCACTTGCTTCTGTAACAATCCAAATTTATCTTTATCAAGTTGCATTCTAAGTGTATACTTTTCTTTCTTCCTAGCTAAATAGGACAAGGACCACTATTTCTGTGTCCTCAGTGTGCATAAGTGACACTCTAAAAAAATTGATGAATAAATGTGGTTGAATTGAATATGCAATACTTACTGTCTTCCAGTATGGTAAAGATAAATTAATTATGATATATTTTATCTGATAGGTTATTACACAGCTGCTTTACATGGCTTTAAGAATGCTTGATCATATGGTACTTGTTATATATGATGATAACTATAAAAAAGAAAGCCTGCAGCCATAGAACTGTGGCATCTGATCCCATGAGACCTCGGAAGCCAAGCAGGGTTGGGCCTGGTTAGTACTTGGATGGGAGACCTCCTGGGAACACCAGGGGCTGTAGGCTTGGGAGAAGGACCCGGCAACCCATTCCCAAAAATCACCCCACCATTGAAAACCCTAGAATAGCAGAGAAGCACTGACAAAGTGTTTCGCCTGTTGTACATAGGGTCGCTATGAATTGGATACTGACTCTATGGTACCTAACAACAACATAAAAAATGGTGGTTTGAAATCAGTTCTATTGTGTATTGTAATTTTAAAAACACACTTAGTTGGCATGGAATAATCACTCTAACAGTGACTCATTTTCAGTGGTGTGACTTTTCTTGAGTAATTTTTTTGTACTTTCCTACTGTCCTTAAATGATTGTATACTCCTTTGTACTTTTATAATTGAACAAGATAAGAAATTGTTAAAGCTTTCTCCTTCATATAAATACTGTATATTATTTTTCATATAAATATAGCCAGGCCTGGAGTTCATGACTACTGCCTACTTTGCTACTCTGTATTTATCTCTCCCTTTACTGATGGGGACTTAGGTCACATTTTCTTTTCTCCACATGGCTTCAAGTGGAAGCTTGCCTTACATCTAAATCTCTTTTATTTTAGCATACCAGAGCACTGTTATGGGAAATTATGTGCATGTTACAGGTTCCAGCCTTTTAAGGATAAGCACATATTTGAGATCAACTCTTCAGCTAAACTACATCATTTCCTTTGACATCTGCTATGAGAGGAAAAAATGTTGGTTTGTACTTCATGTTCTTGTGCCAAAATTAGCATTTAGGTCAAAACTAAGACTGGACTCTAATATTTCTGTGGCTATTTTTTGTAATTTATCTTACAAAAGCATAACTCACAATGGTCGTTTCTTCTCTCTTTTCCCTTGCATTTGAAAGAGTAACATTTTTTTCCCTATCACAACTTTATGCAGTAGCCCTGGTGAGGAGATTTGTTCTGAAACTAAATAGACACCTACAAACTTTGAAGATCAGATTTAAAAGCACCAAAATCTGAGAGAACACTAAGTGGAGCAGATACATCGTGTCAGGAGATGCTGTTGTTAGATGCCTTAGAGTAGGGTCCAACACAGTGATCCTCATAGAGTTTTCAGTGGCTGATTCTTTCAGGATTGCTTCAGGAGTGGATTGCTACATCCTTCTCCTGATGTTAGGAGATAGCTGTTTGAATATCATGGGATCCAATGAAAGGAAAACCCAACATGCTTTGATAGATTGATAAATGCGTGACTCAGTTCCCAAATTATAACGGTTTATGTGACTTCTAAGGCTGGAGTTTGGCTCAGTTAGTAGAGTGTTGGTCTGCATGCTCTGAGGTCCTGGGTTTGATCCCCAGGGTGCAAAACAGGGGAAGGACCTGGCAGCCTACTCCTGAAACAATCAGCCATGGTAAACCCTATGAATAGTAGAGAAGCACTGACAGATTACTGGGTATGACAGTGTCTGGAGAGTGTTTTGTTCTGTTGTAAATAGGGTCACTCTATGAGTGAGACATGACCCCATGGCACCTAACAACAACAACAACAACAACAAAAATAACAACATTTTACATTTCTGACAGCAACGTATGGCTACAGTTATGCCACTCTGGCATCCAATCCATCTGATCTTGGAAGCTAAGCAGGGTCGTGCTTGGTTAGCCCTTGAATGAGAGACCACCTGGGAATACTGTGTGCTGTAGGCTTGGGAGGAGGACCTGACAACCCACTCCTGAAACAATCAGCCATGAAAAACCCTATGAATAACAGAGAAACATTGACAATTGTGCCAGACATGGCACAGTATTAGGTAGTGTTTCCTTTGTTGTGCATAGAATTGCTATGAGTCAGACATGAGTTGAGGGCATCTAACAATAACAACAACAAAACCCACAATGTTTAAAGCTTCTAGTTGCTCCACATCCTTGCCAATATTTTGTATTCTCTGACTTTTAAAATGCTGGTTATTCTAATGAGTGCATAATGGCCCTATAGTATTATTTTAATTTGTATTTCCATGGTGATTAATGCTGTTAAATAATTTCTCATGTGCTCAATAGGTATTTATATATTTTGTGTGTATATATGTGAAGTATGTGCTCAAGACTTTTTTCTTATTTAAAATTGGGGTTTTATTGAATTCTTCATATATTCTATGTGTAAATCTTTGGCAGATATATGTGTTGTAAACATCTGCTACATTCATTTTGTACATTCATTTTTCTTAACAGTATCTTTAAACAAGCAGATTTTAATTTTAGTGAATTAGAATTATTGGTTAATTTGTCAGTGTGTACCTTTATGGGAGTGCTTTTTGTGTGTTTTCAAGAGAATCTTTACCTACCACATGGATGTGGAGAGACTGCCCTATGTTCAATCCTCCATGCTTTATGGTTTTCACTTTCACGTTCATGTCTATGATCCATCTCAAAGTAATTTCTGCCTGTGGTGTGAGGTATCTGGGGTTATGATTTGAATGTCCCCACTCAAACTCATGTTGTGTTCTCCATCCACTGTGAGGTAGTATGAAAGGGGTCCAGGAAAACCTTTAAGAGGTGATTGGTTCATGACGGCAGAGCCCTCATTCATGGACTAAAGAATTCATGGGTTGGACTTCTCATTTGAGATGGCAGATTAAAGGCAGCCTCCATGTGATGTGGTAAAACAAGGGAGTTAGAATAGGAAGGACTCTTTTCCAATGAAGGAAGATCACAGAGAAAATTGTTAGATTGTCCCAGGTTACAGAACTGAGCTGAACAACAAGAGGGACTGAATAGGACACATCCCCAGCTTCAGCTTCCTGAGGGTGTGTGTGGGGGAAACAAGTAAGCCAGATGCCCTGGCCATCAGACTGGCGGTCCCATAGGACAAGTCCATAGTCCTTAAAGCACTTGAACTCTTCTGGGGATATGGTGAGATAGTGGCTCTTCCTGAATGCAGGGTTCAACATTGGAGAAGTGACTGTCTTTCCCATGCTCTATGACTTAGCAGGCTAGACCCAGTGCCATCTTGAGAAGAAACCTATTGTGTGAGACTGAGCTACTCTAGGGGGGGGCTGCGAACAAAGAATTATCACCTGTGGAGAGCCTGAGGTGACCTACCACAAATCCACATGCTATACAGCTGCAGCAGGCAGTTGCAATGAGGAGGAAGATAGGATGCTGACACACTGAGAGGTTCAGGAAACAAGAGGCCTGGGACAGTTGCTCAGAAGCAAGCTCCACCCCTCAAGGAGAGGAGATAATAATTCCATCTTTTGAGGGGAACTACAGAGATTGTTAATTCTGAGCCATGGCCAGATAAAAAGACTCCATCCTTAACTACCACCACCTCCACTTAACAGACTCTAATACGAGAGGCCACAGAAAGAATTCTCTCAGTATGTTTTCTTTTCTTTCTTTCTTTTTTTTTTCTGTTTTTCTTTCTGCTATGATAGGGATTGAACCCAAGGCTTTGAATGAGGTAAATTCTGTGCCACTGTGAAGTATTCACAGCCTTTTAAAAATATTTGCCTGAAGACAGGATCACATTGAACTATGCAGGCTGCCTCTGGCCTGGGGCTCAAGATCCTGCTGCCTCAGCTCCCAGAGATGCTACAGTGGCTGGAGAGCAAGTTGGTATCTAGTTCTTTATTAATTTTCTATTCTTCCCTCCTCTCGTTAATTTTCATTTCTCTTTTTTCTAATGTAATTTTTATCTTTTTTAGTGTTAAAATCTTTTTCTGCCTATGTTTCTCTCTTTTTCTACTTACTATAAGTCTTTTAGGCTTACTATTTATTGCTCTGCTTATGTTTACCTAATTCTGTTTATATATTTTTCTTTATTCTGCAATCATTTTTTGAATCTTTAGCTTCATTCCCTCCCTCTTCCTAATATTCATTTCCTTTCAAGATCTTTTTCCTTTCTTTTATTTCACCCTTGAGGCACCCTTTTATCCCCCATTCTCTGCTTGCTTTTGATTTCAGGAAAATACTATTTATACCTTCACTCCAAATATTTTGTAAGTTCACAGATTACTCTGTATTATTATTATTATCTCTCTTGTCTGTTCTGTGGACATTGGTAGTGCAGCAGGAGGCTCTAATGATTTTAAGTGGATTTCTCTGTTGGGTATTGTATCTGTTATAGTGCTTTATCTTCCTTTTTGGAAGTGGCACTGGAGATTATGATCTCAAGAAAAAGCCCCTCCCTAATAAGACTCCCTCAAAATAAAACAGGAAGTGATATCCATCCCAAAAGAGGCACAAATTACAAACCAGAAACATGAGACATGAAAAACAAAGCAACACATCTCCTCCAAAAGACAATGTTGCTTTAACTACTGAATCCAAAGATATTGAAACTGTTGAAATGTCAGATGAAGAATTTAAGTATACTTGTAAAAATGATCAATGATTTCAGAGAGGACACAAACAAGCAAATGAATGAAGTAAGGAAATCAGTACCGGACCTAGGTCAGAGAGTCACCAATATACAAGACAAAGTCAGCAAAATGGATGAGAAATTCAGCAAAGAAATGGAAATTTTGAAAAAAAAAAAAAAAAGAAATGTTGGAAATGAAGAAATGCATAAGCCAAATGAAAAAAAATGAATGCATCTTCAGTAGCCTAACTGAAGCAGAAAATAGAATATCAGGGATGGAAGACAAGATTGAGGAAATAATACATTTAGGTATCAACAAAGAGAAAGAAAGAAAGACCGTGACAATTTTCAGGATCAAGAGAATAAACCTGAGAATCCATTCGGTAGAAGAAGCTGAGATAAAAACTAATGGCATAGAAAACTTATTCAGGGGAATTATAGCAGAAAATTTCCCAAATCTGGGGAAAAAAATGGATATACAATCACAAGAGGCATTTAGAACACCAAAAAGCCATGACCAGAAACGAACTTCCCCATAATACATAATAATTAAAATGTCAAAATTACAGAACAAAGAAGAACAAAAGCTGCATGAAAACAGCATCAACTCACAAAGGAAAATCCATCAGAATTTCATCAGACCTCTCAGCATAAACCCTAAAATGTAGAAAAGGATGGAATGATATAGTTCAAGCCCTAAAAGTATATCCTTCAAAATTATCATTTAAAATTGATGGAGAAATAAAGATATTCCAAGGCAAGCACACACTTCAGCAATCCAGGACTGCAGAAGATACTTAAAGGAATTCTACAACACAAAAGGAAGAAAGATAGTCTCCACCATGACAGTACAGGAAACAATAAACTTCACAAGAGGAACAGACAAACTAGAGAACTATGAATGAATTGGTGATGTCTAACTTAAAAAAAAAAAACAGCAAAACTAGAATATAAAGCGATAAAGAAAAAAATGAACAGTATGTGAACCAACCAGGAAAACACCCAACACAATTATAAGAATGAGCAAACCCCTCTGAGTAGTAACTGTAAATGTTTAACTCTCCACTTAAAAGGCATAGATTACCAGACTGGATTAAAAAAACAGATCCAACAATTTTCTGCCTGAAAGAAACATATCTCACTGGCAAGGACAACCATAGACTGAAAGTGAAAGAATGGAAATTGGTATACCAAGCACAACAAGTGGAAGCAAAAAAAGAATAGGCATTCTTATATCCAACAAAGTAGATTTAAAATTAATAAAGGGAATAATCATTTAAGAAGGTATAATAATTGTAAATATATATGCACCTATACACCAAACGTAGGTGCACCCAACTTCATTAAAAAAATAAACTACTGAACTTAAAAGTATAGATAGGTCCACTACAATAATAGTGGGTGACTTTAATACCCCCTTCTTGTAATGTCAGTGAGTTGGGAGGCTGAGTTAAGAGTCCACAGGCCTCAAAAGACCCTACCTCAAAAAAAATCCTATATGCTATGCAAGCACAAGTTTCTTCTCAAAATCATAGTAACTGGACTTAAACATTAAGTGCTATAATTAAAGATTTAATTCTAAAAAATCAACTCAGCAATACCTTTAAGGCATAGAATTACAGTATAACTACATTTCATAAACACATACACATGAAAAATTCATTTACTTAATGTAGAAGCTACAATTTGAAGTGCTCTGAGCTGCTACACATTCTCATTCAAGTTAAATACTTACATGTAGCTTACTATAGAGAAAAAGAAAGAAAAAGACACATTATTGTTCTTTCAAATCTGCTTTTTCATGATTTGCATTCTTCTGTCCATAATTTGTTCTCTTCTGTTTCTGTTTGAACATTTCAATGCACCTATATTATAGCTGTTTCAGATTGCAATTCTATTTTAAGTTCCTCCTGTTCAAGTTATTAAGTTCCTGTGGATTCTTTTTTTCCTGGCAGTGGCTTCCTTGTGTATTTTATATTTTTTTGTTGTTGATGATGAGGGGCTCCTATTTAACTGTAGTTATCATTTTTAAAAAATATAGAGTTCATTAGAATAAGTGTGGGTGCTCCGAGAGAAAGTGAGATGCTTAAAATGAAAATCTCAGTACACTTCTGTAATATAGATGTAGACTTCTCAGGAGAGAAAAAAAAACCCTTTTTAAAATTAGTAATTTTTAGTGTACAACTTAATGAGTTTCATTATGACATTTTTATACATGCATATCATTGCACATTGCTCATGTTCACCTCTCCCATTACCCTCTAATGACATCCCTTCCTCCCTCTGATCCCCTTCTTTTCCCACTAATGGGCCCCTTCTGCTTGCATGTCTTGTTCACGTGTGTATACATATGTATGTATTTATGTATGTATATCATATATATAAATCTAGATTTTGCCTTTGAGTGCAAATGTGATATTGCTGTTTCTCCCATTATCCTTACTTATTACCTCTCCCCCCTTTTGGTCTCTTTTCTCCCCCTACATAGTCCCCTTCTTCTTTCATGACCTATATATTAAAATATTAAATATATTGAAGTACAGCATTCAAATATGAGAGAAATATCCAAAATTTGTCTTTCTGGGTCTAGCTTATTACACTTAAAATGATGATATCTAGTTCCATCCATTTTCCAGCAAATTCCATAATTTCACCCTTTCCTATGGCTGAATAAAACTCCATTTTGTATACATATGACATTTTCCTTATCTATTCATCTGTTAGTGGATAACTAACTTGATTCCATATCTTGGTTATTGTGAATAGTGCTGCAATACACATGAGTGAGCAGGTATCTCTATGGTATGTTGGCTTACTTTGCTTGGAATATACACCCAAGAATTGTATGTTGGTGTTTTAGGTGACATAACTGGGTCGTATGATATCTGAGGCTGTGCTCTATTTTCAGTTTTTTCAGGAACCTCCATACTGATTTCCATAGTAATTGCATGAACCTACATTCCTACCAGTGGTGTTCTAGAGTTCCTTTCTCCCTGCATCCTCACCAGGATTTGTTGTTGTTTGTTGATGCCAGCTGTTCTGACTGTGGTGAGATGGTATCACAATATAGTTTTAATTTTCATTTTCCTGATGGCTTAGGATGTTGAACATGTTTTCATATGTTTATTGCCCATTTGTATTTCTTCTTTTGAAAACTGTTCATTTGCCCATTTTTTGATTGGATAATTAGCTTTTTTGGTGTTTAACTTTTTGAGCTCTTTATATATGCTAGCTCTTAATCCCCTGTCTGATGTATACTTGGAAAGGATTTTCTCCCATTATTTGGCTGTCTTTTCACTCTGTTAATTGTCTCCTTTGCTGTGCAAAAGCTTTTTAATTTCATGCAATCTCATTTGTCAATTCTTGTTGTTTCCTGTGCTATTAGGGTTCTGTTCAGAAAGTCTTTGCCTATGTCTTGAAGTGTTTTACTCTAGCAGTTTCAAAGTTTCAGGTCTTACATTAAGGTCTTTGATGTATTTTAAACTGATTTTTGTACAGGGTGAGACAGAGCTATCTAGTTTCAGTCTTCTACATGAGGATATCCTGTTGTCCCAACTGCAATTTTTGAAGAGGCTATCTTTTATCCAACTTATATTTTTGGCACCTTTGGGCTTATTCTAGATCTTCTATTTTGTTACATTGTTCTACATGTCAGTACCATGCTGTTTTTGTTGCAACAACTCTGTCATGTCATTTGAAATCAGGTATTATGATGCACCCTGCATTGCTTTTTCTGCTCAGGACTGCTTTGGAGATTCAGGGTCTTTTGTGCTTCCATATGAATTTCAGGATTTTTTTTTTCTATTTTTTATGAAAAATGTCATTTTTTTAGGAGATTGCTTTAGATCTGTAGATTGCTTGTGGTAAAATAGCCATTTTCACAACATTAATTCTTTTTATCCATGAGCACTGGAGAGCTTTCTGTCTTCTAACGTCTTCTTCAATTTCTTTCATCAGTGTTTTGAAGTTTTCATTGTAAAAGTCTTTCACCTCCTTGGCTAGGTTTATGCCTGGATATTTCATTCTTTTTGAAGCTATTGTGAATAGGATTGTTTTCCTGATTTCTTTCTTATTCTTGTTGTTATCGGTGTATAGAAAAGCTACTGATTTTTGTATGTTGACTTCATGTCTTTATACTTTGCTGAAAATGTTTATCAGTTCCAAGAATTTTCTGGTGGAGTCTTAAGAGTCTTTTAAGAATAACATTATATTGTCTGAAAATAGGGATAATTTAACTTCTTCCTTCCTTATTGTATCTTTTAGTTCTTTTTCTTGCTTTATTGCTGTGGCTAATAGTTCAATTGCAGGCTGGGATTTAGCTCAGTGGGTAGAGCGCTGCACTGCAGTCTCTGAGGTCCTGAGTTCAATTCCCAGCACTGCAAAAATGGGAGAAGGACCTGGCAATCCACTCCCAAAGCAATCCCGAAATAATCAGCCATTGAAAACCCTATGAGGGTCGCTATGAGTCGGATACCGACTCGACGGCACCTAACAACCAACAACAATAGTTCAATTACCATATTGAGTAACAATTTAGTGAGTGCACACCCCTGGCTGTATGATATCACCTTTATTATGTTGAGGTATGTTCCTTCTATAACTAATTTCTTCAGAGATTTTATCATAAAGAAAAGGTGAACTTTATCAAAGGCTTTTCCCACATCAATTGAGATGATCATGTAATTTCTGTCTGTGAATATATTTGTCCTATATCACATCTATTGACTTGGAAATATTGAACTACCCTTGCATCCCTGGATTGAAACCAACTTGATCATAGTGTATGATCTTTCCAATGTGTTTTTGAAGTTGATGTGCAAGTATTTTATTAAGAATTTTTTCATCTATTTTCATCAGCGAAATGGGCCTAAAGTTTCCTTTCTTTCTTTCTTTCTTTCTTTCTTTCTTTCTTTCTTTCTTTCTTTCTTTTTTGTACCTTTGTCTGGTTTTGGTATAAGAGTAATACTGGCCTCATAGAGTGAAGTTGGTAGCATTTCTTCCATGTACATATTATGGAATAGTTTAAGGAACATCAGTGCTAATTCTCTAAAGAATTTGGCAGTGAATTCATCCAGTCTCAGGCTTTTTTTTTTTTTTTTTGATGGAAGACTCTGTATTACTATATCAGTTATTTATATCCTCTTAATTTAATTTTGGTAGATCATATGTGTCTAGGAATTTATCTATTTCATCTAGGGTTTCCAGTTTTGGGGAATATAATTTTTCAAAGTACTCCCTAATGATTCTCTAGATTTCCTTGTTATCTGTTATATTATTTATTTTCTCATCTCTTCTGGTTGTTAGGTGCTGTCGAGTCGAGACTGACTCATAGCAACCCTTGCACAGTGGAATGAAACACTCCCTGATTCTGTGCCAGGCACACGATCTTACTTATGTTTAAGCCCATTGTCGCAGACACTGTGTCAATCCATCTGGTGGGAGGTTTTCATTTTTTTGTTGACCTACTACTCTCCCAAACATGATGTCTTTTTCCAGGGATTGGCCCCTCCCAACTACATGTCCAAAACATGTAAGATGCAATCTAGCCATCCTTGCTTCCAAGGAGCACCCTGGTTGCACTCCTAGGAAGGACAGATCTGTTCATTCTTTTGGTAGTCCATGGTATATTCAATAGACGTCTCCAACACTATAATTCAAAGGCATCAATTATTCTCCTGCCTCCCTTGTTCAATGTCCAGCTTTCACAACCATATCACGCACCTGAAAACACCATGGCATGAGTCAGACGCACCTTCATCTTCAATGTGTCATCTTTACTTTTCAATACTCTAAAGATATTTTTTGCCACAGCTTTTCCCAGAGCAATACGTCTTTTGATTTCTTGACTGTGGCTTCCATGGGTGATGATTATAGAACCAAGTAAAACAAAATCATGGGCAATCTCAATCTTTTCTCCATTATTGTGAAGTTGCATACTGACCCAGTTGTAAGAATTTTTTTGTTGTTGTTTAGTTGCAATCCAAACTGAAGGCTATGTTCTTTGATCTTCATCAGTAAATGTTTTAAATCCTCTTCATTTTCAGCAAGCAGAGTTGTGTCATCTGCATAATGCAGGTTGTTAATGAGTCTTCCTCCAATCCAGATACCGCATTCTTCTTCATAAAGTCCAGCTTCTCCGATTATTTGCTCAGCATATAAATTGAAGAGATATGGTGAAAGGGTATAGCCCTGATGCACACCTTTCTCAACTTTAGACCAGGCAGTGTTTTCTTGTTCTATTCAAACAACTGCCTCCTGGTTCATGTACAGATTCCTCATGAGTACATTAGGTGTTCTGGTAGCCCCATTTTTCAAAGTATTATCCATAATTTGTCATGATCCATGCAGTCAAATGCCTTTGCATAGTCAATAAAACATCGGTAGACATCTTTCTGATATTCTCTGCTTTTGGCTAATATCCATCTGATATCAGTAATGATGTCCCTGGTTTCCTGCCCTCTTCTGAATCCTGCTTGATTTTCTGGAAATTCCCTATCTATATACTGCTGCATTCACTTTTGAATTATCTTTAGTAAAATTTTGCTTGTATGTGATATTAATGATATTTTCTGATAGTTTCCACATTCAGTTGGATCCCCTTTTTTGGGAATAGGCACAAATATGGATTTCTTCCAGTCAGCTGACCAGGTAGTTGTTTTCCAAATCTGTTGGTGTAAGCATGTTAGCATCTCCAGTGCTGCATCTGTTTGTTGAAACATTTCTATTGGTATCCCATCAATTCCTGAAGCCTTGTGTTTCACCAATTCTTTCAAGGCAGTTTCCACTTTGTCCTTCAATACCATTGGTTCCTCTTCATATTCAACCATTAAAATTGGTCATCTACCAATTCTCATTTCTACTTTTATTAATTTTTAATTAATTTATTAATTGTATTAATTTTATTAATCTCTCTTTATTTTTTGGTTAGTTTTGCTGTTTGTGAATCTTGTTTACCAAGACTCAGCTCTTTGTTTCATCAATTTTCTGTATTTTTAGTCTCCATTTGATTAATTTATGCCCTGATCTTTATTATGTCTTTCTGTCTACTGATTTTGAGTTTTGCTTGTTCTTGTTTTTATAAGACCTTGAGGTTCATCATTAAGTTATTTGCTTGAGTCCTCTCTGATTTTTTAATGTAGGCACTCTTACCTATGAACCTCTCTCTTAGAACCACCTTGCTGCAAGGTTTGATAGGTTGTTTTTTCATTTTCATGTGATCCTATGAATTTTTAAATTTTTTCCCTGATTTTTTTCAAGAACAAATTGGGCATTTAAGAGTGTATTGTTCAATCTCCATGTATTTGTATGGTTTCTGTAGTTTTTCTTGCTATTGACTTCTAGTTTTATTTTATTATGGTCTGATAAGATACAAGAAATTATTATTTTTTTTCTATACTTGTCAAGAGTTGATTTATGGTCTAAAATGAGAATGCTTCATGGGCTGCCAAGAAGAATGTGTATTTTCTAGCTTTTGGATGGAATATTCTATAGATGCATATTAAGTCCATTTGATCTATAGTGCTGTTTAACCCTGAAGTTTCTTTGTTGATTGTTTTTGTCTGGATGTTCTATGTATTGATGAGAGTAAGGTATTGCAGTCACTCATTATTATTGTATCTGGACCTATCTGTCCCTTTATATCCAGTTTGTTTTATGAAATTGGATGCACTTATGTTGAGTGCATATATATTTGCTATTGTTATATCTTCTTGGTTAATTGTTCCCTTTATTTATATGTAGTGACCTTCTTTATCTCTTCTGAAAAATTTTAGCTTAAAGTCTACTTTGTCAGATATAAGGATGGCTATTCCTCTTTTCTAGGCTTCCATTTGCTTTGTATATCAATCTCCATCCTCTTAATTTCAATCTGTCATTGTCCTTGCCAGTGAGACATATTTCTTACAAACAAAAAATTTTTGGATCTTGTTTTTTTAAAATCTAATCAGCTAGCCTATGTATCTTAATTGGAGACTTAAGGCCATTCATATTTAGGATTATTATTGAGATGCCTATAAACTGTGTCAGGTGTTTTTGTGGTTTGTTCTCATACTATTTGTCCTTTTCTTTCTCCCTTATATATATCCAGGGTTTACTGGTTTTTTGATTTAGATATGACTGATTCTTTCCTATTTATAGTTAGTTTATCTGATCCTTTCAGGAAATATATTCTTTCTTGCAGTCTTGTGATTAAAACTGCCTTTCTTCCTCCCATTTGTATAGGATTCCTTTAATATCTCCTGCAATGCAGGCTAGGCTAGATGGCCCTGACTATTTCAGTGTGTGCTTGTCTTGGAAAGTATTCATATATCCATCAATTTTAAATGATAACTTTGCTGGATGTAATAATCTTGGTTGGCAGTTATTTACTGTCAGGGCTTTTAAAATATATCATTGCATGCCTTCCTGGACTTTTGGGTTTTTGCTGAGTGGTCTGATGGTACTCTGATGAGTTTGCTTTTGTTAGGGGGTTCGTATTTTTCTCTTGCACTTAGAAGATTTTTTTGTCATTCTGCAGTCTTAAAATTTTAATTATAATCTGCCATGGAGATGCTTTTTTTCTGGTCATGTCTATTTGGTGTTCTAAATGCTTCTTGTGGTTGCATGTCCATTTCTTTCCTAAGATTTGGGCAATTTCCTGCTATAATTTCATTGAATGGGCTTTCTTCCACAACTTGGAAATTGTGGTCATATTCTTTCTTTTTTCTTTTTCTTTGTTGATGTCTGAATCTAGTATTTCCTTAACCTTGTCTTTCATTCCTGATATTCTTTCTTCTGCTTAATCTAGTCTACTGGTGATGATTTTCACTGTGTTTTTAATTTCAAATATTGAGTTATTTCCAACATTTCTGTTTGTGTGTGTTTTTTTCAAAATCTCAATTTACTTGCCCAATTTCTTATTTATATTGCTGACTTTGTGTTCTACATTGGTGACCTTCTTATCTAGGTCCTAAATTGATTTCCTTACTTCATTCATCTCCTTGTTTGCATCTTCTTTGAAGTCATTGATCATTTTTACCAGTAGACTTTTGAATTTTTTTGGTCTGACATTTCAGCCATATCAGTATCTTTGGATTCAATAGCTGAAGAATTATGGCCTTTTGGACAAGATATGTTGCCTTGCTTGTTCATGTTTCTTCTGTTTCTGTTTTGTGCCTTGTGTATCTATTAGGATGGATATCTCTTCCAGTTTTGTTTGGGGGATCTTCTAAGTGAGCACCTTTCTCTTGAGACCTCAACTCCCAGTACCATTTTGATAGAAGAAGAAAAACCACTGCAACAGGTACAATATCTGATCAAACCAAGTGCAGAAATACAGTTAAATCAATTAAATCCAACTACTATATCATCAATTCCCATAGAACAGAAAATGATGACAATAACACAGAGTAAGCTATGGGAGGAAGAAGGAAGCAGTAAGAGGTTACATAAAAGAAAGAAAAAAGAAGATACCAAAGAGAATGTTAGAAACAAGGAGAGAAAAGAGCAAAAGCTAAAAGATCCTGATCATACAACAAAGAAAAAATTTTTAAAAAAACTAGGTAAACCTAAGAGGAATAAAAGTAAAAACCCTAAGTGATTTCTTATTTTTAAAAATGTAAAAATTATACTAAGCTATTGTTGTTGTTGTTGTTGTTAGGTGCCGTTGAGTCGGTATCCGACTCATAGCGACCCTCATAGGGTTTTCAATGGCTGAGTGCTTCAGGATTGCCTTGGGAGTGGATTGCCAGGTCCTTCTCCCATTTATGCGGTGTTGGGAATTGAACTGGGGGCCTCAGAGACTGCAGCGCAGCGCTCTACCCACTGAGCTAAATCCCAGCCCATACTAAGCTATAGTAAATAGAAAAACGGGGATACATAGGTGTACAAAGATTAAAAAGTAAGCTAAAAGAGAAAAAAAGATAAAAATTATAAAAAGAGAAATGAGGAGAATAAAATTGAAAATGATAAAAAGAATAAAAGGAGGAGAGAGAGAGAGAGAGCACGCGCTCAGACAGGTAAGAGTTAGTGAGGTACATGGCTCATGCCTGAAATCTCACTGGTTGGGAAGCTGAGTCAGCAAGATCTCAGGAGGATCTCGAGGCCCAGAACAGAACACCCTGTACAACTCAGTGAGTCTCTGTTTCAAAATCAAAATAAGAAAAGTGCTGAAGGTCCAGCAGAGTGGTAGAGTCTCTGCCCAGTTCAAAGCCCTGGATTTAATCCTAAATACTGGAAAGGAAAAAAAAGAAAAGAAAAGAAAAGAAAAGAAACTGCTAGAGCAGCTAGTTTCTGTGTCCTCTAATAATGAAGTTAGGTGGAAATGAAAGTCAGTTGAAGTTGGAGTCTCTTATCTGACCCTGGCCCAGGGTTTCTAGTCTCTGCAGGTCCTCTCAGGAGAAGGAGTCATCTCCTCTCCCCAGGAGGCAGGGCTACAGACCACGTTGCCTGAGAATCCTGCTGCCTGAACCTCTCAGGTGTCCCACATTTCCTCTCTGTGTAACTGCCTGCTGCACACTGGTGTTGTGGCAGGTAACCCTCAGGCTCTCTGACCTGTGCCTGTTCCTTGTTTTAAAGGCTTGTAGTACCTCAGTCTTATACAATAAGTTCCCTCTCACGATGATGCCCAGTCACAGCCCTGCAAGATATGTAGCATGGCAAAATGGATTGCTTCTCCGCTGCTGATCCCCCAGTCATGAAGAGTAACTGTCTCACCAAATCCCCAATAGGGATCCAAGGGCTTCAAGGACTGTGGGCTTGTCCTGTGGGACTGCCAGCAGGCTCAGCAGGGCCATCTGCCTCACCTTTCAGGTGAGGCTTCCAGTTCTCCTCCCCTGCTGGGGAGGTGTGGTTGGAGACCTGCTTTACTCAGTCACTCTCACTGAGAGGGCAGCCTCTCTGTTCTCTGCACTCTAAGACTGTTCTATAACCTCTGATAAGTAGGTTAGTTTAGGCATTAGCAGGCAATATGGAGGAAGAGGGGATTGAAAATGGCTCCTCACTCTCCACTCCCTGCAAATCTCCACTAACATCTCTGTGGTTTCTATGCTTTTCTGGTCTCTGTCTTTAGAATATACAGAGTCTATTCTTTCCTATCCTGACTCCTTTGTTTCACTGCCTCATTCAGAGGCTGCCTCTAATCTTTCATCTTGCACCAGAAACCTGTAGTGACCTCTTGAGGGGTTATCATTTACATGGGACCTGAGGTGGGAAAGCATCTCTTTAATGTGGCTCCTGAATGGCTTCTGCCCTGAATTTACAAAATTTGTTGGTTGTGAAACACATTTATTTTTTAAATTTCTCAATGGAACTTGAAGTTCTGAAGCATTTGGATACTGTAACTTTGTGTTCTGCACCTTGATGAGCTATGAGTCTCAGTTCAGGATCTGGGGTTCACTCAATTTTCTCCAACACATGACACTACCTGCTATGACTCTGTGGTAGCAGGTGGAGATTATTAGAACCCATGCATGGGAGGTCAGCATATTCTCAGCCTCAAGTTCCATGCCAGAAGTCCAGGTCCTTGCTCTATGGGAGGACAGGGGGCTCAAGTCCTGACATAATCCTTAATTACCTAATTGTCACATCCCACCAGGGCTGGAGGCTCTTTTCCATTTGTAGCTATTAGTGTCAGTAATAATTACATTGGATTGGAAATAGTACGTCTTTGTCCATCCTTTCTGCACATTTCCAGCACCCAGGTATTGGCGGTGGTTCTCAAATCAGGTCGGTTCTCCCTCCTTGCTATCTGCTTGTGTTTTGTTTTGGTTTTTTAATCAGTTCAGCTGTCTTTTTTAATGCTTTGCTTCTATTTCTTATAAGCCATATTTTCTTGCTCCCTATTCAGTGTACCAAATAGAATTTTTAAAGGAATTTTAATTGCTGTCTTTAGTCAATAATTTTGTTTTCCTTTCAGTCTTTGGGCTGATGGTCCCTTTCATTGCTCCAGCATGTTGTCCATGGATTCTAGAATTACTTGTCCTTCAATGAGTAAATTAAACCTTGCTTTCCTTAAGGAACAGTGGGATGTCTATTTGACCTCACACCCTGCTCACCAGATGCTGGTGCGCCTACCCAGACTCCACCTGACAGTGGGCAAGTGGGCAGCCCACTGTGCAGAGTCTGACTGGTCTTTATTTGATGAGCTCTACAGAGCTGAGGCAGCATTGCCTTCCGTCTTTACTGCCTGCTCTTCTAAAAAAGTGCTTGAGGCTGGGGATGTGGCTCCATGGTAGAGCAAGCACTTGCCTAGTATTCTTTATTTTATTTATTTATTTTTTTTGTGGTACTGGAGGTTGAACCCAGGACCTTGGGCCTGCATACTTTGCAAGTGCTGGACCACTGAGCTGTGCCCCCAGACCTTTGTTGTTGTTGTTGTTTACTTTTTTGAGACAGGGTCTCACTAAGTTATGCAGACTGCCTCTGGTCTTGAACTTGCGATCTTCCCGCCTCCACCTCCCCAGCCACTGGGATAATAGGGGTTCGCCACCTCCCCTGGCTTGCCTAGTATTCTTAAGGCCCTGGGCTTGATTCTTTGTTTATGCATATGTAAAATATTTTAGTTCCTGTCTGCAGAGGAGCAGCCACAGCCCCCTGGTGTCAGACCTTAGAAACTAGGCAGGGCTTGGTTAGTACTTGGATTGGGGACTGTCTGGGAATATTAGGTGCTGTAAGCTTGGGAGAAGGACCTGGCAGGCCACTCCCCTGTAAAAAAAAAATCAGCCATTGAAAACCCTATGAATAGCAGAGAAGAACTGACAATAGTGCTGGGCATGGCATAGTGTCAGGCAATGTTTCATCTGTTGTACATAGGATTCCTATGAATGGGACTTGACAGCACCCAACAACAACAACAACAACAACAACAACAACAACAGAGGAATTTGTAATCCTAAATAAAAACAGAATTACTGATGTTGAGGTAGGGAGCAGGACAGCACCTAGAAATAGTTTAGTACCTGATTGAAAGATGTCTACTCTAGAACAATCAGCAAGATGAATTTTGAACCATAGCTTGGCCATGGTTACTTGTTTATGTATGTGTGTGCATGCAATTTTTATTGCATTCAAAAGTAGGATTTCCTATACTCCCAGGTCCAGTGATATTTTTCAATTTTTGATCCATAATTAGCAGATTAATTTCTAAAATGCTATGCCAATATGCTAATACTCTTCTCTCTCCATTGTCATTATTAATTAAAACTAAACAGTGTTTACCATGCCTCGTGTACACACTCATAACATTAAACTGATCATTTAGAGCTTGTTTTCAAAAGTTACCTTAGAAACAAAAGGATCCCTAGTGGTCTTTGAATGAGTTGTCTGATTTAATTATCAATAATGTAAATAATCACAAAATATCACTGGCATATTGCCCATATGCATTTACTGTTCATGTCTCTGCTGTCAGCTAGAGGTTGGCAAGAAGGCGATCATGATCCTGGTGGCACTGAGCAAATACCTAGGAGTGAACTGGCAGTTGACCAAGCCTAGTTTCAGCTCTGTTCCCCTTCAGCCTTGCTATCATCATGATGATAGCAGAACAGTAAGAAAGAGAGGTCAACCTCAGCTTGCAAGTACTTTATACATCTCTG